>SJYW01038705.1:1090458-1123863 GCA_006410735.1 Raphicerus campestris
ATGTTGTTTTCAGAGTTTAAATATGTTTGCAAAAATGCAACTAGTATTAATATATTTATAATTCTCTTCTATTTAAGAACAGTGGTAATTTTTGCATTCCCACTGTAGAAGACAGAGGACTGGAGGTATTTGGACCCCCTTGAAGAAATTTGTTCAGCATTAATTAATTTCCTATTAAGATACAGCTCTGAGAAAGCTAAGATGCACTAGATGAGCAAGTTAATTTGGAGTCTGTGGTGAAATACTTACATTCTGCAATCAGAGATTTTTGTTGTGGGTTTTGTTTTCTGTTAGAGCTAGATATGGCCAGTGAGTCACTTGTTTAGAAAATTACAGTTTTATTATTTCACTAGATAGCAGTTGCCTGGTCATGAGACTTCCTGTGATAGAGGAGGTAGAGAAAGATGGATAATAGGCCCAGGAAAACATAGAACTAACATTTAATATTTATAAAATGATTAGTATAGAAAGCAACTAAACAGGGAACAAGGCCCAGATATAATGCAACTAGATTTCAGCTCTTGAAAATTCATTTAGTAAGTTATGGGCCAATGTAAACTGATAAATTTCAAGAAAACAACGAATTTTTAAGATTCTGGTGATCCTAGTGAGAATAGATAAGGGGAGGAGGCTGAAAGCATGATTTCAAGATACTTTGTGAGTGACTAGATTAAATAGAAAGGCGAAGAAAAGCTTCTTACGGATACTGAAAGGAGTCTGTGATGAACTGAATATAGTAACAATAGTAAGAGTAACAGTAGTTAACATTTACTTAGCAGTTGCTGTAAGCCAGGGACTGGCCTTGAATGCTTTTACAGTTATTTCATTTAATAATCTTCACTAACAGATCCTTTTTTGAGTTTGAAAGAATCATCCACAGAACTGTTTTAAATAGGGGAACTTTATGGTATACAAATTTTCTCACTAAAGCTGTTTTAAAGGTACATATATAATACCACAAACAAAACAAGTAGTCCGTATTGTTTGGAGCGTATGTATGAAAGATATAAAACCATACATAGAAATAACTGAGAATTGTGATATTTTTGGTTTTTGTTTTCTGGAGAAGGATGGTCTTGGGGAAGCAACACATAAAGGGACGGTTTAAAAAATCTTGGAATAACCATGAGGAAATGGAAGTGTTAGTTGATAAATCTGAGTGGTGGATATTTGGCTGCTTGGTATATTTTCTTTTGCACTTTTTTGTATATATCAAGTTTTCCTCAAATTATTTTTTAGAAAGAAATAATAGCATAGTATAGAATATTTGAGAGCTTACTATGTACCAGGCACTTTTTCTAAGACCTTTTTCTTTTTTTAAACATCTCCACAAATCCTCTGAGGTAGGTTCTAGTATTAGTATTCATCAGATGAAATTGAAGCATAAGGATAATAACTATTTTATAATCACACTGGTAGTGTGGAACCAGGATATGAACCAGGAAATCTGACTTTAGAGCTTGTGCTTTAAGTACTGTATTACTATGCTAGGCTGTCTCTTTATGTTACAGACATGTACTACTTTTCACTGAAGTATGTTTCAGTCATTTGCATTTTTTTCAGATTTAGTATTTCATTTTTACCAGGTTACTGATGTATTTTTTTCCCTTTTGCAGATAATGGCATCAGCCGCTAAGGAATTTAAAATGGACAACTTTTCACCTAAAGCTGGCACTAGCAAATTGCAACAGACAGTACCAGCTGATGCATCTCCCGATTCTAAGTGTCCTATATGCTTGGATAGATTTGATAATGTGTCTTACTTAGATCGCTGTTTACATAAGTTCTGTTTTCGCTGTGTTCAGGAGTGGTCAAAAAACAAAGCTGAATGCCCACTATGTAAGCAGCCCTTTGATTCTATTTTTCATTCTGTGAGGGCAGAAGATGACTTCAAGGAATATGTCCTGAGACCTTCATACAATGGCTCTTTTGCTACTCCTGATGTCCGACGATTCCGCTATCGCACAACTATGACAAGGGAACGAAGTGCTTCTGTTTATTCACCTAGTAGTACCGTGAATAGAAGAACAACAACTCCACCAGACAGTGGAGTATTATTTGAAGGGTTAAGCATTTCAGCAAGACCTAGAGATGGTGAAATTCCTCCATTTATGAGACAGATTTCAATAAGGCCAACTACTACCGATGAGAGATCTTTGCGGAAAATTCAAGAACAGGATATCATTAATTTTAGGCGAACTCTCTATCGTGCTGGTGCTCGAGTTAGAAATATTGAAGATGGTGGTCGCTATAGGGACATTTCAGCTGAATTTTTCCGTAGAAATCCAGCTTGCCTTCACAGATTAGTCCCCTGGTTAAAACGTGAACTGACAGTTCTCTTTGGAGCTCATGGATCTTTAGTGAATATCGTCCAGCACATCATCATGAGTAATGTTACTCGCTATGACTTGGAGAGTCAGGCATTTGTGTCTGATTTGAGGCCATTTTTGCTTAATCGGACTGAGCATTTTATACATGAATTTATCAGTTTTGCTCGCTCTCCATTTAACATGGCAGCCTTCGATCAGCATGCTAATTATGATTGCCCTGCTCCTTCATATGAAGAAGGTAGCCATTCTGATTCTTCAGTCATAACAATATCTCCTGATGAAGCTGAGACCCAAGAGCTGGATGTTAATGTAGCCACTGTTAGTCAAGCACCATGGGATGATGAAACTCCAGGACCTTCTTACTCAAGCTCAGAGCAGGTGCATGCTGCCATGTCTTCCCTTTTAAATACTTCCGACAGTTCAGATGAAGAACTTGTAACAGCAAGAGCTACATCTCAGATACAAGGAGTACAGACCAATGAGGACCTAAATAATGACAGTGATTCATCTTCAGATAACTGTGTCATTGTTGGATTTGTTAAACCACTAGCTGAGAGGACCCCAGAACTTGTTGAACTGTCCTCTGATTCTGAGGTGGAGTTAGGTTCTTATGAGAAAATGGAGACCATGAAGACACAAGAACAAGAGCAGTCTTACAGTTCTGGTGATAGTGATGTTAGCAGATGTTCGTCTCCACGCTCTGTTGTTGGAAAGGATGAGCAAATAAGTAAAGGTCGTTGTGATTCTGGTACAAAAATTAACTCAAAGAAGGAAGAGAAACGATCCATATCATTGTCCTCTCTGAGAGACCTGAGCTCATCCTTCAGAGGAGACAGAGTATATTCCCCATATACCCGCAGACACAGAAAGAGGGGAAGATCGAGAAGTTCAGATTCACATTCCCAGAGTAGGAGTGGGCATGATCAGAAGAATCGTAGAAAGCATCATGGAAAGAAAAGAATGAAAGGCAAGCGATCTAGAAGCAGGGAGAGTAGTAGACCTAGAGGTAGAAGAGACAAAAAGAGATCAAGAACCAGAGATAGCAGTTGGTCAAGAAGAAGCCAGACTCTGTCTCTAAGTAGTGAAAGCTCTAGCAGATCAAGATCTCGTAGCAGTGATCGTGGTAAAAGAAGATCACGGAGCAGAAATCGAGATCGTTACTATTTGAGAAATAATTATGGCAGCAGATATAAGTGGGAGTATACTTACTATAGTAGGAACAAGGACAGGGATGGCTACGAGTCATCTTACAGGAGGAGGACTCTGTCCAGAGCTCACTATTCCAGACAATCGTCAAGTCCAGAACTTAGAATTCAGTCCTTTTCTGAAAGAACAAATGCTCGGAAGAAAAATAATCACAGTGAAAGGAAATACTACTACTATGAAAGGCATAGATCAAGGAGCCTATCTAGTAGTAGATCAAAGACTGCATCTACAGGGCCTGACCGAGTGAGAAATGAAAAGCCTGGTGGGAAACGAAAATACAAAACACGGCATTTGGAGGGGACTAGTGATGTTGCTCAGCCATCTCATGAATTTGCTTCTAAAGTTAAGGAAGGTCATTATTCAAAATCTTCGTCAAAATTGGATGGAGGCTACAAAAATGAGAGTGATAGCTTTTCAGATAGCCGGTCATCAGACAGAGAGACAAAGCACAAGAGGAGAAAAAGGAGGACCCGCAGCCTGAGTGTAGAGATAGTTTATGAAGGGAAAGCTACCGATACAACCAGACACCATAAAAAGAAAAAGAAGAAACATAAGAGGAAGCATAAGAAACACCATGGTGATAATGCTTCACATTCCCCAGTTGTGATTACCATTGACAGTGACAGTGATAAAGACTGTGAAGTAAAGGAGGATATAGAATGTGACCCTAGTGGTCCTCAAGGCCCTCTCCAAAGTGAAGTTTTGGCTCCATTTGAATCTAAAGATGTAGTTACAATAGAAGATGAATTTGGTGTCCTGAGCAAGGAGTGTGATATTACCATACTTAATAACAACTTGAATAATGCCAATAAAACTGTGGATAATATAGCACCCCAGGCAGCTTCAGTTGAACAAACTCTTGATGTAAGAGAAGAGAGCACCTTGGCCTCTGATTTGGAGAACCAACCCAGTAATGTCTCTTTTCAGACTGAGCCATTAAGGACATCATCGTTAATGTCAGTGTCTCTTGGTAGAGACCATGATGTGTCTTAAAACTGCCAAAGCATCTCTTTGAGAATTCTGATGGTATAAAAAGAGAAGAAAAAAGAACAGTGTCATCTACTGCAGTCTGTTTAGAGATGACACTTGGTGAAAACTCTTTTTCCCCCTTAAAAATATTTTGTGATTTTTTTTTTTGTTGGTGGTGTTAAAAAAAATTTGTAAAAATCATTATTTGTTCAAAAAGTATGTATGTTCTACCCTCAGAGATATGCACTTTTAAGTGAAGAAAATGATATTGCTAGCAGTTTATTTAAAACTTTGGATCCTTTTTAAATAAAAAATAAAAATTTTAGAAGTTATTTCGTAAAGCCATATGGTATTGCCATATTTTTAAAGTGGCCAATGAGTATTTTTGAATTTCTTTTTGAGAGTTACTCTGGAGATGTGTTATAAGCTAGAAGAATCCCTTTGGACAGTCTTTATTTTTCTTCTTAAAAATTTGTATGATTGAAAACCATTTCTTCAGGTTAAATTGAGGCATTTTAATCTGCACAGCTTATCTTGACATCTGCCAAAAGAAAAATTTAAATATTTCCTTTATATACTTGTTTATCTGGACTGCCAGTAAAGCAAATGTGTATTCAACAAAAGAAAAAAATAAAACAGTAACACTTTAAAACAATCCATAAATTTTTTTTATGCAGTTTTTTTTATGCAATTAAAAAATCATTTTAGTGGAGCTAAAATCTTGTAAACAGTTAAGGCTATCCTTCTGTTATAAATACTGAATTTCACAGTTTTAATGGGAACTGCATTTAACCTCAAACAGTTTTAATGATTATTTTAGTTCTTTGATTATGAAGAGTTCTTGTTTTCTGTCTTCAGCAAAATGCAGTTACAGCTTACTAAAAACAAAACCCTTGCCTGATTTCTTTTACTTAAATAGTTCTTTTACACAAAAGAGGGCTGTGTTTCTATTCTTCTGTTTCAGAGATGATAAAAATTGCAAGATATTGGTAGCCTGATTGATGCAGTATTGATTGCCAGTGAACAGTGGAACTTGGATTAGGTCTAAATTTAGGTGTCTCTTTGCCTGGCTGCGATGTTCGTTCATTGTTCAACAGAAATTAGAAAGCCTGCTGTGTGGCAGGTTCTGTTTTAGGTTTTTAGAGATTCGGTGACAGAACAAAGCAGGTATGTTCCCTGTCCTCATGGGATATGTATATATATTTATAAACATAATAGGCTGTAAGTTATCTCGAGAGAAAGTATAATTTCCTATAAGAGCATACAGTGGGGGCCTAATCTTAGGTGGAAGTGATGGTTGAGAAAAGTAGCTATTAAGCAGGAGCAGAGTTGTTATTAAAGGAGATGTACAGAAATCCAGGGGTGAAAAGGAGTCTGGTATATTCTGGGAACTAAAGGCAGGTTTTGCTAAGGGACAAGAGTATGGGACCAAGCTTTGTAGGCTGTGCTTAGCCTACGGGCAGTAGGAAACTGGTTTAAAGTGATGAAAATCTAAAGTTGATATTGACAGTTTTGGTAAGGTCAGACGTTAAGAGGTTGTGGGATGATTATAGTTAATCAAGAAATATACTTTGAAATTATGAAATGACTAGTTTTTCTTAAGTATGTAAGAGTGCTTAAAAATGTAAGAGCTGTTTTACTGCACATTCTGCTTTTGCATAGTATTTTAATGAAAAGGCTCAAAGCACTAGTGGAAAGCCATCTTCATATATGGCACCATTACATCATTCTGTTCCGGCCCCAAATTTCCAAGTCTTTGATTCTTTTTTTCTCCTTCAGCCTTCTCATCCAATCAGTAAATCCTGGTTACTAGATGTTTTTCTAATGTTTCTAATGTGTCTGTACCATCATCCAGTCTAGATAGCCATGATCTCTTCATTTGTGCTACCATAATGGGTCTGCCTGCATCCACTATTTGCCTCCATCCTTTCTTGATATAGCTTTCAAAGGACCTTTACAAAGATTTTTTATCCTTTCATTCTACTTAAAATTCTTCAGTAGCTTCCTGTTATTCTTAGGATATTTATTAAAAGGAAATGAAAGTCCAAAATAATATGAATTACAAACATCTGCGTAATTGGAGACTCTAGTCCATCTTCAGCTTTTCTCTCACTTCATCTGTGCCTTGGCCTCACTGACATGCTTTGGGTCTGTGTGTGCTGCTCCCCAGTAATTCACAGCCTTCATGCATAGCATTTTTCTTCTACTGGAAACTCAACTCTGTAGCTAAACTAGATTAGTGTTAGTGTGCCCTTCCACTCCATTCCTGTCAATCATTTGCTCTTTAACAACCCTGGATTCCTTTAGAGCATGCATCACTGGTTGCAGTTGGTTACTAATGTCCTCTTTCTCACCACTTCCCTTGTGGCTCAGCTCGTGAAGAATCCGCCTGCAGTGCAGGAGACCTGGGTTCAATACCTGGGTCTCCTGGTATTGAATACCTTGGGTCTCCAGGGATTTTCCCACAGTTGGGAAAATCCCTGGAGAAGGGAAAGGCTACCCATTCCAGTATCCTGGCTTGGAGAATTCCATGGACTGTATAGTCCATGGGGTTGCCAACAGTCAGACACGACTGACTGACTTTATTTTCTCTCTCACCAGTCTGCAAGTTCTTTGGCAACTGTGTGTCTGCTGTATCCCTTCTCTTTCACATAGGGTATACTTAAAACCCTTACTGGGTAGAGGTATAGGTGCTGGAGATTTTAAAAATTGCCTGAGACCTGCTTTCATGAAGCTACATAATAAACTTTCAACCAAACATTACACTCACTTAGCTTATTCATCCAAATTTATTGTCAATGAGTCGTTTTCTTTTACCTCAAGATTTTAGTTTTTGTGACTTATTTGTGTAAAGGAAATGCAAGCATTTGTGCTTGTACTGATTCTCTGATAAATAGGAAAACTTAGTGCTTCTTAGTCTAAATAGTTAAATTCAGCCTTCCTTAGCTCTCGGGGAAGGTAATCCAAGGGCTTTCCTAACCCATCTAGTCAAATAACAATGGGTGGTGTGTACAAAAGGGTGAGGGTTTATGCAAGGCCATTTGATGGCCTCTGCTTATTGGGAATTATTCTTCCATCATGGAGAATAGTTTCAGTCCCCTCTAGCATAGGCTGCAGACAGTTGAGCCAGTCATGTGTCTGTGAACTTGGAAAGTTTTTTCAGAAGGTGCTTTTGGGTGCTGAAAACCACCACCCATTGTCCCTACCAGTGATGTCGGGATGAGAAATGGGAAGGGGTTCTTCACAGAAAACAGATTTCATCAGTATTCAGAGCGTGGATCTGTTTCTAACATTAAGCTCAATAGACCTTTGTACTACTGAAATGGTGACTGATTAATTACTATGATAATGTAGAGACCAGAATTTGTATAGGTTGGTCTGGTGATTGGTGCCTTTAGCAAAACCCACTTGGGCATCTGAATCATAATCATTATGTAACCTACCCTCAAATGGTCCAGAAAAAATACATAGTTGGAGAGGAATAATGATAAATTGTGGCAAAATTTAAAAATTGGTGAACGAGGGTAAAATACAGGAATTCTCTGTACTTTTTTTTTTTTTTTTTTAGTAATTTTTATGTAAGGATGAAAATTTCAAAATGAAGGTGCCTCCAGGCCTTCAGGGTTGCCTGCATATGAGAATATATTAGTTACCAGCCTTGAATATTTTCCAAAAGGGGGCAAAAATGACAAAGGAAATGTGACTATTAAAGCCACTTTTTCTTCAGGAAAGTAGAAGTCACTAGAGAGTTTATAAGGCTAGACCTGTTGGAAGATGACGGTCTTGTCTGAGATACACAGTTAACTACTCTTGGTTCCAAGCTCAGAAGCAAGCTTGTGAGGGTATAAAACCAAAGGAGAGTTCACTTAATTTTTGAAATTTTGAATGGGAGGGAGACAAGATTTTGGGGAAGGAGCTCCTAGAAGGAAATGGCAACCCGCTCCAGTATTCTTGCCTGGAAAATTCCATGGACAGAGGAGCCTGGCAGGTTACAGTCCATGGGGTCACAGAGTCAAGACACAACTGGGCACTGCACACATAGAATGGGAAAAGTTGAGAATAAGGGGAGGGACAACTGGTGAAGCAAAATGGAGAGGGGGTGGTTGCAGAACATAGGTACATGAACTAGTAGCAGCAGCAGAAGGAAGTAAAAATGCACAGAGATATTGGTGGGTAGATGGTTATGATGAAGTAGTTCATAATGAAGCCTCTCCATGAAGTAGGAAGCAGTGCCATCCTCTGAGAAAGGTCAATAGGATTGGGCTTGAGGAGAAGAGTGGAAAAATGCTTCTTAAGGGGTGTGAAGGGGTTAGCCACCAATTGCTGGTGAATGTTGAGGCCTCATGGTGATAATGGAATGTTTATGGGGCTCTGAAACTTGTGATTTTGCTCTGGTAGCATTCAACAGTATGAAAATAGAAGCAGAAATTAAAGTTGGACATGGAGTATGCATTCAGTATTTATATAGCAAATGAACAAATGGATGGATTTATATCTATGGTTAAAGTATTGCTGAATGTAAGTAGCAAAAGAAAGGGTGGGCTAGGGAGCTGAGTGAGATAAATGTAGTTAAATCGGTGTATTCTGACATTTGGGCTGAGTAGGGAAGGAAGTGAAGCTTGAGATGACCGTTAGGGAACAATGATTGTCAAGGGATTCGATTTCCAGTGAGGTTCAAGTATGTATATGTGGGAGTATGCCTTTTTCAGAAGACTGAAAAATGTTTTAGAGAATGCCTAATTCTAGCCTTGATTGAAAGTAACCAACGTGACTGGAGATAAAGGTGATTGGATTTGAGGACGATGATCTTTGAGGCTTAAGTATTGTCTACATGGAAGAACACTCTGGGTTATGCTGGGATATAACAGGATGGAGAAGAAAATGGTAGTTGTGTCACAGGTATCACATCTTGTCCTTTACACTCATTTCTGCTGCTCATGCACCAAAGGTAACCAAAGCTTGGGAGATGATTGCTAAGTCAGTTCAGTCGTGTCCAACTCTGTGCAACCCTGTAGATGGCAGCCCACCAGGCTCCCCTGTCCCTGGGATTTTCCAGGCAAGAACACTGGAGTGGGTTGCCATTTCCTTCTCCAATGCATGAAGGTGAAAAGTGAAAGTGATTCATTTCCTCATTTTGAGTTTTCAGTAAATAACTGAATCTTTCAGGTGTTGGGAAACAGTAAGTGATATATGGCTGTTTTAAAAAGTAATGTTCAGTGTTAAAACGGCACAGAAATTAATTTTTTCCTACTTTACTTGGGGGATGAGAAGTACCATTGGATCTGTACCTGAGAAAAGCAGGAGGTAAGAGAGAGAGAGAGTTCAACTTAGACCAAGGTCTGAGTCCAAATTCACCCCAGTAGAAACTGTGGCTGTGATGTTTGCTAGAACACTAGGTGGTATGCTTTCATACGGACATGGGACAAAATTAAAGCCTCCAGTATTTGCCTGGAATAGGCTGGCTTCTGTTTGCCTGCAAGATTGTCTATACTTCAAATAGGTAACAGTTCTCTCCTAGGCAAGAGGCTATGTCTCTGCTTTCCTATCTGCAAAATTCATTTCTTCATCAGATGCTGTATACTTGTCGTCCAAGATTATGCTAGGGTAATAAGGATGAAAAAGAACTGACAAGAATTTGGGGTTTCCGTGGTGGCTCACACAGTAAAGAGTCCACCTGCAATGTGGGAGACCTGGGTTCAGTCTCTGGGTTGGGAAGACAAGAATTTTAAAGAAGGTGGGAATGGAACAATCAGGTTGTTAAAAAAAGAACTAGATATAATGAAGAAGGTTTAGAGTAGGGAAAGTCTCAGCAAAAAACCATTTGAGGACTCTGGTGGTCCAGTGGTTGGAACTGCATGCTTCCAATGCAAGGAGTGTGGTTCGATCTTTGCTCATGGAACTAAGATCCCTCAAGCCTCTGATTTGGAGAACCAGCCCAGTAATGTCTTCTTTTCAAAGAAGCCATCAAGGCTGTTGCCATCTCCATGGACATCGCTAACGTTATTGTCTCTTGGTGCGGCCAAAAAAATGTTTGAGAAGCTCTTTGCAGCAGTTCAGTCAAAAGGACCTATGGGACAGTAGTGACCCAGAGGAGAGGCTGGAGTCAATAGATTTCTCAGAACAGACAAGATGCGGTAGCATTTCGATGAGGTTGGGCTGTGAGGGATAGGGAAGAGTCTGGTAGGACCTTTTTTTTTTTTCATGTGAGAGAATGCTGCCAATATTCAAGGTAAGAAATACAGGAATTAGCGATAGTTGGAGAAAAAAAAGAGTTCAGTTTGAGTTGCCTAGAGCTATGCCATCCAATAAAGTCACCACTGGCTACATGTGGGTGTTGACCACTTGAAATGTGGTTAGTAAGACTGAGGAACTTTTGGATTTCCCTGGTGGTCGTCCAGTGCAGGGAGGGGACATAGGTTCAATCCCTGGTCCAGAAGGATTTCACATGCCCCGGGCAACTAAACCTGTGTGCCACAACTACTGGGCATGCGTGCTGCAGCTGTTGAAACCCATGCACCTAAAGCCCATGTTTGGCACTCTGCAACAAGAGAAGCCACCACAGTGAGAAGCCTGGGCACCACAGCTAGAGAGTGGCCCGTGCTCTCTGCAGCTAGAGGAGGCCCACCTGGAGGCCCTGGAGCAGCAACAAAGACCCAGAGCAGCCAAAAATAAGTCAAAAAACTNTTCATTTCCTCATTTTGAGTTTTCAGTAAATAACTGAATCTTTCAGGTGTTGGGAAACAGTAAGTGATATATGGCTGTTTTAAAAAGTAATGTTCAGTGTTAAAACGGCACAGAAATTAATTTTTTCCTACTTTACTTGGGGGATGAGAAGTACCATTGGATCTGTACCTGAGAAAAGCAGGAGGTAAGAGAGAGAGAGAGTTCAACTTAGACCAAGGTCTGAGTCCAAATTCACCCCAGTAGAAACTGTGGCTGTGATGTTTGCTAGAACACTAGGTGGTATGCTTTCATACGGACATGGGACAAAATTAAAGCCTCCAGTATTTGCCTGGAATAGGCTGGCTTCTGTTTGCCTGCAAGATTGTCTATACTTCAAATAGGTAACAGTTCTCTCCTAGGCAAGAGGCTATGTCTCTGCTTTCCTATCTGCAAAATTCATTTCTTCATCAGATGCTGTATACTTGTCGTCCAAGATTATGCTAGGGTAATAAGGATGAAAAAGAACTGACAAGAATTTGGGGTTTCCGTGGTGGCTCACACAGTAAAGAGTCCACCTGCAATGTGGGAGACCTGGGTTCAGTCTCTGGGTTGGGAAGACAAGAATTTTAAAGAAGGTGGGAATGGAACAATCAGGTTGTTAAAAAAAGAACTAGATATAATGAAGAAGGTTTAGAGTAGGGAAAGTCTCAGCAAAAAACCATTTGAGGACTCTGGTGGTCCAGTGGTTGGAACTGCATGCTTCCAATGCAAGGAGTGTGGTTCGATCTTTGCTCATGGAACTAAGATCCCTCAAGCCTCTGATTTGGAGAACCAGCCCAGTAATGTCTTCTTTTCAAAGAAGCCATCAAGGCTGTTGCCATCTCCATGGACATCGCTAACGTTATTGTCTCTTGGTGCGGCCAAAAAAATGTTTGAGAAGCTCTTTGCAGCAGTTCAGTCAAAAGGACCTATGGGACAGTAGTGACCCAGAGGAGAGGCTGGAGTCAATAGATTTCTCAGAACAGACAAGATGCGGTAGCATTTCGATGAGGTTGGGCTGTGAGGGATAGGGAAGAGTCTGGTAGGACCTTTTTTTTTTTTCATGTGAGAGAATGCTGCCAATATTCAAGGTAAGAAATACAGGAATTAGCGATAGTTGGAGAAAAAAAAGAGTTCAGTTTGAGTTGCCTAGAGCTATGCCATCCAATAAAGTCACCACTGGCTACATGTGGGTGTTGACCACTTGAAATGTGGTTAGTAAGACTGAGGAACTTTTGGATTTCCCTGGTGGTCGTCCAGTGCAGGGAGGGGACATAGGTTCAATCCCTGGTCCAGAAGGATTTCACATGCCCCGGGCAACTAAACCTGTGTGCCACAACTACTGGGCATGCGTGCTGCAGCTGTTGAAACCCATGCACCTAAAGCCCATGTTTGGCACTCTGCAACAAGAGAAGCCACCACAGTGAGAAGCCTGGGCACCACAGCTAGAGAGTGGCCCGTGCTCTCTGCAGCTAGAGGAGGCCCACCTGGAGGCCCTGGAGCAGCAACAAAGACCCAGAGCAGCCAAAAATAAGTCAAAAAACTAGAGGACTTTTGAATTTCACTTTAATAGTCACACAAGGCTTGTGGCTATCAGGTTGGCCAGTACAAGTAGAAAGCATGTCCACAAAAATTCTTTGCACAGCATGGACTAGAGGCTACCTATGCAGATGAGGATTTCCAGTGGGTAGTNTTGTGATTTTGCTCTGGTAGCATTCAACAGTATGAAAATAGAAGCAGAAATTAAAGTTGGACATGGAGTATGCATTCAGTATTTATATAGCAAATGAACAAATGGATGGATTTATATCTATGGTTAAAGTATTGCTGAATGTAAGTAGCAAAAGAAAGGGTGGGCTAGGGAGCTGAGTGAGATAAATGTAGTTAAATCGGTGTATTCTGACATTTGGGCTGAGTAGGGAAGGAAGTGAAGCTTGAGATGACCGTTAGGGAACAATGATTGTCAAGGGATTCGATTTCCAGTGAGGTTCAAGTATGTATATATGGGAGTATGCCTTTTTCAGAAGACTGAAAAATGTTTTAGAGAATGCCTAATTCTAGCCTTGATTGAAAGTAACCAACGTGACTGGAGATAAAGGTGATTGGATTTGAGGACGATGATCTTTGAGGCTTAAGTATTGTCTACATGGAAGAACACTCTGGGTTATGCTGGGATATAACAGGATGGAGAAGAAAATGGTAGTTGTGTCACAGGTATCACATCTTGTCCTTTACACTCATTTCTGCTGCTCATGCACCAAAGGTAACCAAAGCTTGGGAGATGATTGCTAAGTCAGTTCAGTCGTGTCCAACTCTGTGCAACCCTGTAGATGGCAGCCCACCAGGCTCCCCTGTCCCTGGGATTTTCCAGGCAAGAACACTGGAGTGGGTTGCCATTTCCTTCTCCAATGCATGAAGGTGAAAAGTGAAAGTGATTCATTTCCTCATTTTGAGTTTTCAGTAAATAACTGAATCTTTCAGGTGTTGGGAAACAGTAAGTGATATATGGCTGTTTTAAAAAGTAATGTTCAGTGTTAAAACGGCACAGAAATTAATTTTTTCCTACTTTACTTGGGGGATGAGAAGTACCATTGGATCTGTACCTGAGAAAAGCAGGAGGTAAGAGAGAGAGAGAGTTCAACTTAGACCAAGGTCTGAGTCCAAATTCACCCCAGTAGAAACTGTGGCTGTGATGTTTGCTAGAACACTAGGTGGTATGCTTTCATACGGACATGGGACAAAATTAAAGCCTCCAGTATTTGCCTGGAATAGGCTGGCTTCTGTTTGCCTGCAAGATTGTCTATACTTCAAATAGGTAACAGTTCTCTCCTAGGCAAGAGGCTATGTCTCTGCTTTCCTATCTGCAAAATTCATTTCTTCATCAGATGCTGTATACTTGTCGTCCAAGATTATGCTAGGGTAATAAGGATGAAAAAGAACTGACAAGAATTTGGGGTTTCCGTGGTGGCTCACACAGTAAAGAGTCCACCTGCAATGTGGGAGACCTGGGTTCAGTCTCTGGGTTGGGAAGACAAGAATTTTAAAGAAGGTGGGAATGGAACAATCAGGTTGTTAAAAAAAGAACTAGATATAATGAAGAAGGTTTAGAGTAGGGAAAGTCTCAGCAAAAAACCATTTGAGGACTCTGGTGGTCCAGTGGTTGGAACTGCATGCTTCCAATGCAAGGAGTGTGGTTCGATCTTTGCTCATGGAACTAAGATCCCTCAAGCCTCTGATTTGGAGAACCAGCCCAGTAATGTCTTCTTTTCAAAGAAGCCATCAAGGCTGTTGCCATCTCCATGGACATCGCTAACGTTATTGTCTCTTGGTGCGGCCAAAAAAATGTTTGAGAAGCTCTTTGCAGCAGTTCAGTCAAAAGGACCTATGGGACAGTAGTGACCCAGAGGAGAGGCTGGAGTCAATAGATTTCTCAGAACAGACAAGATGCGGTAGCATTTCGATGAGGTTGGGCTGTGAGGGATAGGGAAGAGTCTGGTAGGACCTTTTTTTTTTTCATGTGAGAGAATGCTGCCAATATTCAAGGTAAGAAATACAGGAATTAGCGATAGTTGGAGAAAAAAAAGAGTTCAGTTTGAGTTGCCTAGAGCTATGCCATCCAATAAAGTCACCACTGGCTGCATGTGGGTGTTGACCACTTGAAATGTGGTTAGTAAGACTGAGGAACTTTTGGATTTCCCTGGTGGTCGTCCAGTGCAGGGAGGGGACATAGGTTCAATCCCTGGTCCAGAAGGATTTCACATGCCCCGGGCAACTAAACCTGTGTGCCACAACTACTGGGCATGCGTGCTGCAGCTGTTGAAACCCATGCACCTAAAGCCCATGTTTGGCACTCTGCAACAAGAGAAGCCACCACAGTGAGAAGCCTGGGCACCACAGCTAGAGAGTGGCCCGTGCTCTCTGCAGCTAGAGGAGGCCCACCTGGAGGCCCTGGAGCAGCAACAAAGACCCAGAGCAGCCAAAAATAAGTCAAAAAACTAGAGGACTTTTGAATTTCACTTTAATAGTCACACAAGGCTTGTGGCTATCAGGTTGGCCAGTACAAGTAGAAAGCATGTCCACAAAAATTCTTTGCACAGCATGGACTAGAGGCTACCTATGCAGATGAGGATTTCCAGTGGGTAGCTGGAAGTAAGAGTGTATATCTTGGAAGAACAGCTGGGGCTAGAGACAGGATTGAAGAGTCACTGGTAATTAGTAATGAGGCTGTGGGGATGGATGAGACCTCCCAGAGAGGGGAGGCAGAGCAAGAAGGGAAGAAGACATCAGTGAGAAATCTAGAGAATACAACCTAAAGTTCAGTCACTCAGTCATGTTCGACTCTTGGCGACCCCATGGACTGCAGCACACCAGGCCTCCCTGTCCACCAACTCCCTGAGTTTACTCAAACATGTCCATTGAGTCAGTGATGCCATCCAACCATCTCATCCTCTGCAGGCCCCTTCTCCCGCCTTCAATCTTTCCCAGCATCAGGGTCTTTTCAAGTGAGTCAGTTCTTTGCATCATGTGACCAAAGTATTGGAGAATACAACCTAAAGGAGGCTGATAAAAGGAGATGCTTTCCAAAGAGACTAAGAAGTGTTTCCTCTAGTTTCATATACTTTCCTTTTTTCCAATTTTATCTGTTATCTCCTGTGCCAAATACATACAGTGTCCTACACACGGTACAGCACAAGAAGTGTCTTATTTTCAAGTTCTTGAGAGTACCTCACTGTACCTTCATGTGATCATTCTATCAGGAACTACTGCTTTGGGTAGATCAGGTTAGACTGCCTCTGAGGATATCTAATATGACTTAGACAGAACTCAGGAATAGGAGTGACCATCTTTTTACAAGTCACCCTTCCTTGCTACAATTTCCTTCATACCCAGCTATGATTTTCTGGATTATACTTAAATCAGTTCGTTGCAGTACCCTCTAACTTTCTGTCGTCACACATCATTTAGGGGTTGGCAGTCGTTTCCTGTAAAGGGTCAAATAGTAAATATTTTCAGCTTTAGGGGCCATACATAGTCTCTGTTGTATAGTCTTTAATAGTATGATCTATAGTTTTTTCTATAGCGCTTTAAAAATGTTATAGAATTTTTTAGCTGGCAGCCTGTAAAAACCAAGCTACATGCTAGATTTGTCCTGCAAGTAATATTTTATTAACCTATTACGTAGCAAGACCTCAATCTGGATGAACCCATCTCTAGACTTGTCCCTACATACATCCTGCTAAGTGTTCCTGAAGAAAATCAGTAACTCCATAGGTTGTTAACATAAAAACATTCACCAGTCCAAACTTCGTATGATACACATTCAGTTCAGTTCAGTTGTTCAGTCGTGTCCAACTCTTTGTGACTCCATCGACTGTAGCATGCCAGGCTTCCCTGTCCATCACCAACTCCCAGAGCTTGCTGAAACTCATTTCCATCGAGTCGGTGATGCCATCCAACCATCTCATCCTCTGTCATCTCCTTCTCCTCCCACCTTCAATCTTTCCCAGCATCAGGGTCTTTTTCCAGTGAGTCAGTTCTTTGCATCAGGTCGCCAAAGTATTGGAGCTTCAGCTTCAGCATGAGTCCTTCCAATGAATATTCAGGACTGATTTCCTTTAGGATTGACTGATTTGATCTCCTTGCAGTCCAAGGGACTCTCAAGAGCCTTCTCCAGCACCACAGTTTGAAATCATCAATTCTTTGGTGCTCAGCTTTCTTTATAGTCCAACTCTCACATCCATACATGACTACTGGAAAAACCATAGCTTTGACTAGATGGACCTTCGTTGGCAAAGTAATGTCTCTGATTTTTAATATGCTGTCTGTCTTGGCCATAACTTTTTCCCAAGGAGCAAGCATAATTTCCTGGCTGCAATCACCACCTGCAGTGATTTTGGAACCCAAGAAAAGAAAGTCTGTCACTGTTTCCATTGTGTCCCCATCTATTTGCCCTGAAGTGATGGGACCGGATGCCATGATCTTAGTTTTCTGAATGTTGAGTTTTCACTCTCCTCTTTCACTAAGAGGCTCTTTAGTTCCTCTTTGGTTTTCTACCATAAGGGTGGTGTCATCTGCATATGTTAGCTTATTGATACTTCTCCCAGCAATCTTGATTTAAGCAGGGTGACAATATACAGCCTTGACTTAACTCCTTTCCCAATTTGGAACCACTCCATTCCTTATCCAGTTCTAACTGTTGCTTCTTGACCTGCATACAGATTTCTAAAGAGGTAAGTCAAGGTGGTTTGGTATTCCCATCTCTTGAAGAATTTTCCACAGTTTGTTGTTATCCACACAGTCAAAGGCTTTAGTGTAGTCAATGAAGCAGATGTTTTTCTGGAACTCTCTTGCTTTTTCAATGATCCAACAGGTGGCAATTTGATCTCCGTTCCTCTGCCTTTTCTAAAACCAGCTTGAACATCTGAAAGTTCTTGGTTCACATGTTGTTAGCGCCTAGCTTGGAGAATTTGAAAGCCTAGCTTGCCTCCCAAAGAATGGCAATGCCAAGGAAGGTTCAAACTACCACACAGTAGCACTCATCTCACACACTAGCAAAGTAATGCTCAAAATTCTCCAAGCCAGGCTTCAACAGTACATGAACCAAGAACTTCCAGATGAGGTACATTAGTGGACAAGTTTATTACTCTTCCTCATTGATACAATGGATATTTCCCATCTTTTCCTCCTCAGACCTTCCATTTATCTCCCACACCACACTCCATATTGACTGGGCAGGCTGGTCAGTGCTAAGCTCAGGCCAAAAAAAAAAAAAAACAAAAAACAACCCCTCTAGGAAATGGCAGCCCACTCCAGTGTTCTTGTCTGGAGAATCCCAGGGATGGGGGAGCCTGGTGGGCTGCCGTCTGTGGGGTCGCACAGAGTTGGACACGACTGAAGCGACTTAGCAACTTAGCAGCAGCAGCAGCAGCANCGATTTCCAGTGAGGTTCAAGTATGTATATATGGGAGTATGCCTTTTTCAGAAGACTGAAAAATGTTTTAGAGAATGCCTAATTCTAGCCTTGATTGAAAGTAACCAACGTGACTGGAGATAAAGGTGATTGGATTTGAGGACGATGATCTTTGAGGCTTAAGTATTGTCTACATGGAAGAACACTCTGGGTTATGCTGGGATATAACAGGATGGAGAAGAAAATGGTAGTTGTGTCACAGGTATCACATCTTGTCCTTTACACTCATTTCTGCTGCTCATGCACCAAAGGTAACCAAAGCTTGGGAGATGATTGCTAAGTCAGTTCAGTCGTGTCCAACTCTGTGCAACCCTGTAGATGGCAGCCCACCAGGCTCCCCTGTCCCTGGGATTTTCCAGGCAAGAACACTGGAGTGGGTTGCCATTTCCTTCTCCAATGCATGAAGGTGAAAAGTGAAAGTGATTCATTTCCTCATTTTGAGTTTTCAGTAAATAACTGAATCTTTCAGGTGTTGGGAAACAGTAAGTGATATATGGCTGTTTTAAAAAGTAATGTTCAGTGTTAAAACGGCACAGAAATTAATTTTTTCCTACTTTACTTGGGGGATGAGAAGTACCATTGGATCTGTACCTGAGAAAAGCAGGAGGTAAGAGAGAGAGAGAGTTCAACTTAGACCAAGGTCTGAGTCCAAATTCACCCCAGTAGAAACTGTGGCTGTGATGTTTGCTAGAACACTAGGTGGTATGCTTTCATACGGACATGGGACAAAATTAAAGCCTCCAGTATTTGCCTGGAATAGGCTGGCTTCTGTTTGCCTGCAAGATTGTCTATACTTCAAATAGGTAACAGTTCTCTCCTAGGCAAGAGGCTATGTCTCTGCTTTCCTATCTGCAAAATTCATTTCTTCATCAGATGCTGTATACTTGTCGTCCAAGATTATGCTAGGGTAATAAGGATGAAAAAGAACTGACAAGAATTTGGGGTTTCCGTGGTGGCTCACACAGTAAAGAGTCCACCTGCAATGTGGGAGACCTGGGTTCAGTCTCTGGGTTGGGAAGACAAGAATTTTAAAGAAGGTGGGAATGGAACAATCAGGTTGTTAAAAAAAGAACTAGATATAATGAAGAAGGTTTAGAGTAGGGAAAGTCTCAGCAAAAAACCATTTGAGGACTCTGGTGGTCCAGTGGTTGGAACTGCATGCTTCCAATGCAAGGAGTGTGGTTCGATCTTTGCTCATGGAACTAAGATCCCTCAAGCCTCTGATTTGGAGAACCAGCCCAGTAATGTCTTCTTTTCAAAGAAGCCATCAAGGCTGTTGCCATCTCCATGGACATCGCTAACGTTATTGTCTCTTGGTGCGGCCAAAAAAATGTTTGAGAAGCTCTTTGCAGCAGTTCAGTCAAAAGGACCTATGGGACAGTAGTGACCCAGAGGAGAGGCTGGAGTCAATAGATTTCTCAGAACAGACAAGATGCGGTAGCATTTCGATGAGGTTGGGCTGTGAGGGATAGGGAAGAGTCTGGTAGGACCTTTTTTTTTTTCATGTGAGAGAATGCTGCCAATATTCAAGGTAAGAAATACAGGAATTAGCGATAGTTGGAGAAAAAAAAGAGTTCAGTTTGAGTTGCCTAGAGCTATGCCATCCAATAAAGTCACCACTGGCTGCATGTGGGTGTTGACCACTTGAAATGTGGTTAGTAAGACTGAGGAACTTTTGGATTTCCCTGGTGGTCGTCCAGTGCAGGGAGGGGACATAGGTTCAATCCCTGGTCCAGAAGGATTTCACATGCCCCGGGCAACTAAACCTGTGTGCCACAACTACTGGGCATGCGTGCTGCAGCTGTTGAAACCCATGCACCTAAAGCCCATGTTTGGCACTCTGCAACAAGAGAAGCCACCACAGTGAGAAGCCTGGGCACCACAGCTAGAGAGTGGCCCGTGCTCTCTGCAGCTAGAGGAGGCCCACCTGGAGGCCCTGGAGCAGCAACAAAGACCCAGAGCAGCCAAAAATAAGTCAAAAAACTAGAGGACTTTTGAATTTCACTTTAATAGTCACACAAGGCTTGTGGCTATCAGGTTGGCCAGTACAAGTAGAAAGCATGTCCACAAAAATTCTTTGCACAGCATGGACTAGAGGCTACCTATGCAGATGAGGATTTCCAGTGGGTAGTTGGAAGTTAAGAGTGTATATCTTGGAAGAACAGCTGGGGCTAGAGACAGGATTGAAGAGTCACTGGTAATTAGAGTAGTAATGAGGCTGTGGGGATGGATGAGACCTCCCAGAGAGGGGAGGCAGAGCAAGAAGGGAAGAAGACATCAGTGAGAAATCTAGAGAATACAACCTAAAGTTCAGTCACTCAGTCATGTTCGACTCTTGGCGACCCCATGGACTGCAGCACACCAGGCCTCCCTGTCCACCAACTCCCTGAGTTTACTCAAACATGTCCATTGAGTCAGTGATGCCATCCAACCATCTCATCCTCTGCAGGCCCCTTCTCCCGCCTTCAATCTTTCCCAGCATCAGGGTCTTTTCAAGTGAGTCAGTTCTTTGCATCATGTGACCAAAGTATTGGAGAATACAACCTAAAGGAGGCTGATAAAAGGAGATGCTTTCCAAAGAGACTAAGAAGTGTTTCCTCTAGTTTCATATACTTTCCTTTTTTCCAATTTTATCTGTTATCTCCTGTGCCAAATACATACAGTGTCCTACACACGGTACAGCACAAGAAGTGTCTTATTTTCAAGTTCTTGAGAGTACCTCACTGTACCTTCATGTGATCATTCTATCAGGAACTACTGCTTTGGGTAGATCAGGTTAGACTGCCTCTGAGGATATCTAATATGACTTAGACAGAACTCAGGAATAGGAGTGACCATCTTTTTACAAGTCACCCTTCCTTGCTACAATTTCCTTCATACCCAGCTATGATTTTCTGGATTATACTTAAATCAGTTCGTTGCAGTACCCTCTAACTTTCTGTCGTCACACATCATTTAGGGGTTGGCAGTCGTTTCCTGTAAAGGGTCAAATAGTAAATATTTTCAGCTTTAGGGGCCATACATAGTCTCTGTTGTATAGTCTTTAATAGTATGATCTATAGTTTTTTCTATAGCGCTTTAAAAATGTTATAGAATTTTTTAGCTGGCAGCCTGTAAAAACCAAGCTACATGCTAGATTTGTCCTGCAAGTAATATTTTATTAACCTATTACGTAGCAAGACCTCAATCTGGATGAACCCATCTCTAGACTTGTCCCTACATACATCCTGCTAAGTGTTCCTGAAGAAAATCAGTAACTCCATAGGTTGTTAACATAAAAACATTCACCAGTCCAAACTTCGTATGATACACATTCAGTTCAGTTCAGTTGTTCAGTCGTGTCCAACTCTTTGTGACTCCATCGACTGTAGCATGCCAGGCTTCCCTGTCCATCACCAACTCCCAGAGCTTGCTGAAACTCATTTCCATCGAGTCGGTGATGCCATCCAACCATCTCATCCTCTGTCATCTCCTTCTCCTCCCACCTTCAATCTTTCCCAGCATCAGGGTCTTTTTCCAGTGAGTCAGTTCTTTGCATCAGGTCGCCAAAGTATTGGAGCTTCAGCTTCAGCATGAGTCCTTCCAATGAATATTCAGGACTGATTTCCTTTAGGATTGACTGATTTGATCTCCTTGCAGTCCAAGGGACTCTCAAGAGCCTTCTCCAGCACCACAGTTTGAAATCATCAATTCTTTGGTGCTCAGCTTTCTTTATAGTCCAACTCTCACATCCATACATGACTACTGGAAAAACCATAGCTTTGACTAGATGGACCTTCGTTGGCAAAGTAATGTCTCTGATTTTTAATATGCTGTCTGTCTTGGCCATAACTTTTTCCCAAGGAGCAAGCATAATTTCCTGGCTGCAATCACCACCTGCAGTGATTTTGGAACCCAAGAAAAGAAAGTCTGTCACTGTTTCCATTGTGTCCCCATCTATTTGCCCTGAAGTGATGGGACCGGATGCCATGATCTTAGTTTTCTGAATGTTGAGTTTTCACTCTCCTCTTTCACTAAGAGGCTCTTTAGTTCCTCTTTGGTTTTCTACCATAAGGGTGGTGTCATCTGCATATGTTAGCTTATTGATACTTCTCCCAGCAATCTTGATTTAAGCAGGGTGACAATATACAGCCTTGACTTAACTCCTTTCCCAATTTGGAACCACTCCATTCCTTATCCAGTTCTAACTGTTGCTTCTTGACCTGCATACAGATTTCTAAAGAGGTAAGTCAAGGTGGTTTGGTATTCCCATCTCTTGAAGAATTTTCCACAGTTTGTTGTTATCCACACAGTCAAAGGCTTTAGTGTAGTCAATGAAGCAGATGTTTTTCTGGAACTCTCTTGCTTTTTCAATGATCCAACAGGTGGCAATTTGATCTCCGTTCCTCTGCCTTTTCTAAAACCAGCTTGAACATCTGAAAGTTCTTGGTTCACATGTTGTTAGCGCCTAGCTTGGAGAATTTGAAAGCCTAGCTTGCCTCCCAAAGAATGGCAATGCCAAGGAAGGTTCAAACTACCACACAGTAGCACTCATCTCACACACTAGCAAAGTAATGCTCAAAATTCTCCAAGCCAGGCTTCAACAGTACATGAACCAAGAACTTCCAGATGAGGTACATTAGTGGACAAGTTTATTACTCTTCCTCATTGATACAATGGATATTTCCCATCTTTTCCTCCTCAGACCTTCCATTTATCTCCCACACCACACTCCATATTGACTGGGCAGGCTGGTCAGTGCTAAGCTCAGGCCAAAAAAAAAAAAAAAAAAACAAAAAACAACCCCTCTAGGAAATGGCAGCCCACTCCAGTGTTCTTGTCTGGAGAATCCCAGGGATGGGGGAGCCTGGTGGGCTGCCGTCTGTGGGGTCGCACAGAGTTGGACACGACTGAAGCGACTTAGCAACTTAGCAGCAGCAGCAGCAGCACATTATTATCAAAATGTATCAAAAATGATAACCTATCAAAATGTATCAAAAATGATAACCTCTAACACATTATTAGAGACACTGCCTGCCTACTTGGTCTTGACTGGCTTTCTCATGTGTCCAGTTAACTGGTGGGTCTGCTGACCTAGGCTGGCATCAGCTAGGATTACAGGGTACTTTCCATGTGGTCATTTGTCTTGTAGCACATTAGCCTGAGCTTGTTTATATCATGGTCACAGGACTCCAAGAGAGAGAGCAGAAGCTTGAAACCTGACTCAGTATTGATACACTGTCATTTCCTCATTCAAAGTCGTAATTCCATGCAGACTCAGTGGGGGGATAAGTGACTCTACTGTTGATGAGGGGAACTGCAGTTACCTGCTGCTGCTGCTGCTGCTAAGTCGCTTCAGTTGTGTCCTACTCTGTGCGACCCCATAGACGGCAGCCTACCAGGCTCCGCCGTCCCTGGGATTCTCCAGGCAAGAACACTGGAGCGGGCAGTTACTTGATAACAGGTTGTAAATACTGAGAAAAGTGACTTGTAATCTTTGCTATCAACCTGTGCTAGCACTCATCTTTGCACTTAATGAAGTTCTCTTTCTCTCGGCCTCTGTGCTCAGACTTTCACATGCATCAGAATCACTGGGAGAGTTTGTTAAAACATAGATTGCTGGGCTCCACCCACAGAGTTTGTGATTCAGATGGTCTGGGATGCCAAGAAATGTGTTTTTCTCACACGTCTCCAGGTGGTTCCACTGCTACCGGCCTGCACACTAGTTTGAGAACCACTAGTTGAGGCTCATCCCTCCCTGTGTTCACTTATGTTCACTTTAATAACAACTTTGATTTTGCAGTTCTCCTCCTTTTCCCTTATCTCTGACTTTGCTACCAGACTGAGGTCTGTGGCCCACCAGCATCAGCATCACCCAGGAGCTTGTTAGGAATGCAGAGTTTCAGGTACACTGGATTAGAATCTGTACTTTTATCAGGATGATTCGTGTGCACTTTGATGTTTGAGAAGCACCACCTGTGGGCTGTCCTCGTCAGCAAGTGAGCGAGCCTGTTCTTGATTTCCTCCTCCAAGCTCGCCTCTCTTCCAGTGTCCATGTTGGCAGATGGCACCCCCACTCAGCTGCTCAGGGGAAACCAACGGGCGTTCTCGTTGACTCTTGTCTCACGTATCCTTCCTCCAGTCCATCAGCAAATTGTCGTGGGGGATTTAAGGTTACACATCCAGCAACTTCAGCACTGCCATTGCTTTGGCCCTAGTTCAACAATCCACTCTCTCTCACTGGGACCAGTGCTGTAGCTTCTTACCAAGTCGCTGCTCCCACCTTCCCCTTTGCAGTTTGTTTTCTGTTCTCCCACTCAAAATCCTGCATTAGTCACCTAGAGTGCTTAGGATCAGAATCGTCCTTGCCTTCTGTCAGGCCACATTTCAGCTGCCTGGGCCACCTCTCTCTCCCCTCCCTTTCCCCAGGACATCCCAGTCCCACAGCCCTGCTAACCTTTATTTTTTTTCCCTGCAGACTCAGTTTACTACCGCCTTCCAGACTTTGTAGTTTCTCTTCCTTTTGAGTAGAATGCTCTTCACCCAGTTGGCATGTTCTCACTTGATATGAATCTTCCCTGATCAATTTGTATAGAATAGTTCAGTTCAGTCGCTCAGTCATGTCCGACTCTTCGCAACCCCATGAATCGCAGCACGCCAGGCCTCCCTGTCCATCACCATTTCCTGGAGTTCACTCAGACTCACATTCATCGAGTCCATGATGCCATCCAGCCATCTCATCCTCTGTTGTCCGCTTCTCCTCCTGCCCCCAATCCTTCCCAGCATCAGAGTCTTTTCCAATGAGTCAACTCTTCACATGAGGCGGCCAAAGTACTGGAGTTTCAAAGAAATCTCAGGACTGATCTCCTTCAGAATGGAATGGTTGGATCTCCTCGCAGTCCAAGGGACTCTCAAGAGTCTTCTCCAACACCACAGTTCAAAAGCATCAATTCTTTGGCACTCAGCCTTCTTCACAGTCCAACTCTCACATCCATACATGACCACTGGAAAAACCATAGCCTTGACTAGACGGACCTTAGTTGGCAAAGTAATGTCTCTGCTTTTGAATATGCTATCTAGATTGGGCATAAATTTTCTTCCCAGGAGTAAGCGTTTTTTAATTTCATGGCTGCAGTCACCATCTGCAGTGATTTTGGAGGCCCCCAAAATAAAGTCTGACACTGTTTCACCATCTATTTCCCGTGAAGTGATGGGACTAGATGCCATGATCTTTGTTTTCTGAATGTTGAGCTTTAAGCCAACTTTTTCACTCTCTTCTTTCACTTTCATCAAGAGGTTTTTTAGTTNAAAAAAAAAAAAAAACAAAAAACAACCCCTCTAGGAAATGGCAGCCCACTCCAGTGTTCTTGTCTGGAGAATCCCAGGGATGGGGGAGCCTGGTGGGCTGCCGTCTGTGGGGTCGCACAGAGTTGGACACGACTGAAGCGACTTAGCAACTTAGCAGCAGCAGCAGCAGCACATTATTATCAAAATGTATCAAAAATGATAACCTATCAAAATGTATCAAAAATGATAACCTCTAACACATTATTAGAGACACTGCCTGCCTACTTGGTCTTGACTGGCTTTCTCATGTGTCCAGTTAACTGGTGGGTCTGCTGACCTAGGCTGGCATCAGCTAGGATTACAGGGTACTTTCCATGTGGTCATTTGTCTTGTAGCACATTAGCCTGAGCTTGTTTATATCATGGTCACAGGACTCCAAGAGAGAGAGCAGAAGCTTGAAACCTGACTCAGTATTGATACACTGTCATTTCCTCATTCAAAGTCGTAATTCCATGCAGACTCAGTGGGGGGATAAGTGACTCTACTGTTGATGAGGGGAACTGCAGTTACCTGCTGCTGCTGCTGCTGCTAAGTCGCTTCAGTTGTGTCCTACTCTGTGCGACCCCATAGACGGCAGCCTACCAGGCTCCGCCGTCCCTGGGATTCTCCAGGCAAGAACACTGGAGCGGGCAGTTACTTGATAACAGGTTGTAAATACTGAGAAAAGTGACTTGTAATCTTTGCTATCAACCTGTGCTAGCACTCATCTTTGCACTTAATGAAGTTCTCTTTCTCTCGGCCTCTGTGCTCAGACTTTCACATGCATCAGAATCACTGGGAGAGTTTGTTAAAACATAGATTGCTGGGCTCCACCCACAGAGTTTGTGATTCAGATGGTCTGGGATGCCAAGAAATGTGTTTTTCTCACACGTCTCCAGGTGGTTCCGCTGCTACCGGCCTGCACACTAGTTTGAGAACCACTAGTTGAGGCTCATCCCTTCCTGTGTTCACTTATGTTCACTTTAATAACAACTTTGATTTTGCAGTTCTCCTCCTTTTCCCTTATCTCTGACTTTGCTACCAGACTGAGGTCTGTGGCCCACCAGCATCAGCATCACCCAGGAGCTTGTTAGGAATGCAGAGTTTCAGGTACACTGGATTAGAATCTGTACTTTTATCAGGATGATTCGTGTGCACTTTGATGTTTGAGAAGCACCACCTGTGGGCTGTCCTCGTCAGCAAGTGAGCGAGCCTGTTCTTGATTTCCTCCTCCAAGCTCGCCTCTCTTCCAGTGTCCATGTTGGCAGATGGCACCCCCACTCAGCTGCTCAGGGGAAACCAACGGGCGTTCTCGTTGACTCTTGTCTCACGTATCCTTCCTCCAGTCCATCAGCAAATTGTCGTGGGGGATTTAAGGTTACACATCCAGCAACTTCAGCACTGCCATTGCTTTGGCCCTAGTTCAACAATCCACTCTCTCTCACTGGGACCAGTGCTGTAGCTTCTTACCAAGTCGCTGCTCCCACCTTCCCCTTTGCAGTTTGTTTTCTGTTCTCCCACTCAAAATCCTGCATTAGTCACCTAGAGTGCTTAGGATCAGAATCGTCCTTGCCTTCTGTCAGGCCACATTTCAGCTGCCTGGGCCACCTCTCTCTCCCCTCCCTTTCCCCAGGACATCCCAGTCCCACAGCCCTGCTAACCTTTATTTTTTTTCCCTGCAGACTCAGTTTACTACCGCCTTCCAGACTTTGTAGTTTCTCTTCCTTTTGAGTAGAATGCTCTTCACCCAGTTGGCATGTTCTCACTTGATATGAATCTTCCCTGATCAATTTGTATAGAATAGTTCAGTTCAGTCGCTCAGTCATGTCCGACTCTTCGCAACCCCATGAATCGCAGCACGCCAGGCCTCCCTGTCCATCACCATTTCCTGGAGTTCACTCAGACTCACATTCATCGAGTCCATGATGCCATCCAGCCATCTCATCCTCTGTTGTCCGCTTCTCCTCCTGCCCCCAATCCTTCCCAGCATCAGAGTCTTTTCCAATGAGTCAACTCTTCACATGAGGCGGCCAAAGTACTGGAGTTTCAAAGAAATCTCAGGACTGATCTCCTTCAGAATGGAATGGTTGGATCTCCTCGAGGTCCAAGGGACTCTCAAGAGTCTTCTCCAACACCACAGTTCAAAAGCATCAATTCTTTGGCACTCAGCCTTCTTCACAGTCCAACTCTCACATCCATACATGACCACTGGAAAAACCATAGCCTTGACTAGACGGACCTTAGTTGGCAAAGTAATGTCTCTGCTTTTGAATATGCTATCTAGATTGGGCATAAATTTTCTTCCCAGGAGTAAGCGTTTTTTAATTTCATGGCTGCAGTCACCATCTGCAGTGATTTTGGAGGCCCCCAAAATAAAGTCTGACACTGTTTCACCATCTATTTCCCGTGAAGTGATGGGACTAGATGCCATGATCTTTGTTTTCTGAATGTTGAGCTTTAAGCCAGCTTTTTCGCTTTCCTTTTTCATCAAGAGGCTTTTTAGTTCCTCTTCACTTTCTGCCATAAGGGTGGTGTCATCCGCATACCTGAGGTTATTGATATTTCTCCCAGCAATCTTGATTCCAGCTTGTGTTTCTTCCAGTTCCAGCATTTCTCATGATGTACTCTGCATAGAAGTTAAATAAGCAGGGTGACAGTATACAGCCTTCACGTACTCCTTTTCCTATTTGGAACCAGTCTGTTGTTCCATGTCCAGTTCTAACTGTTGCTTCCTGACCTGCATACAGATTTCTCAAGAGGCAGGTTAGGTGGTCTGGTATTCCCATCTCTTTCAGAATATTCCACAATTTATTATGATCCACACAGTCAAAGGCTTTGGCATAGTCTATAAAGCAGAAATAGATGTTTTTCTTGAACTCTCTTGCTTTTTCCATGATCCAGCGGATGTTGGCAATTTGATCTCTGGTTCCTCTGCCTTTTCTAAAACCAGCTTGAACATCAGGAAGTTCACGGTTCACGTATTGCTGAAGCCTGGCTTGGAGAATTTTGAGCATTACTTTACTAGCATGTGAGATGAGTGCAATTGTGCGGTAGTTTGAGCATTCTTTGGCATTGCCTTTCTTTGGGATTGGAATGAAAACTGACCTTTTCCAGTCCTGTGGCCACTGCTGAGTTTTCCAAATTTGCTGGCATATTGAGTGCAGCACTTTCACAGCATCATCTTTCAGGATTTGAAACAGCTCAACTGGAATTCCATCACCTCCACTAGCTTTGTTCGTAGTGATGCTTTCTAAGGCCCACTTGACTTCACATTCCAAGATGTCTGGCTCTAGATTAGTGATCACATCATCATGATCTCCTCCCGGCTGCCGCCCCTGATCTCAGATGTGGGATAGCTCCTCCCGGCCGCCACTGACCTTGGACGCATGGTAGCTCCTCCTGGCTGCCGCTCCTGACCTCGGATGCATTGTAGCTCCTCCCGGCCACCACTGACCTCGGACGGGGGGTAGCTCCTCTCGGCTGCGTTCAGTGCGCCGCCAGCTCGCAGCCGCCTGTATAACATAAACAGCCCCCATTTACTCTTTATTCCCTTATTGTGCTTTATTCTCCTCACTGCTCTTACCTGACATCTAGTTCCTTGTCCGCCTCGCACACTAGAATGTCATAAAGTCTAAACGTACCTTCTCCATTTTAGTGCGACCATTTTCAGTCATTCAGACCAGGTACCTGAACTGTAGGCTTGATTCTTTTCCCTCGTCTTTCCTGCAGCTATTGACGCAATCCTGTCTCTAAAATATATCTCTTCTTCTACTCTCCACTGCCACTGTCCTTATCTAAGCCTTCATATATCTTACATGAGTCACCTCCCAACTGAACTACTAGTTCTGCATAGGAACCAGAGAGTTCTTTTAAAAATGTTATCAGATTATGTTGTTTTGCTTAAGACCTTGTGGTGTGTTGCCACTGCCCTTCATTCCTTGCATTTCAAGGCCCTGCTTGCCTCTTCAGCAGCACGGCCTACTATTTACCCCTTGTTCTTGAAGTTCCAGCTACCAGTGATTTTCACTTTTTCTTGTTGACCCGTTTCTGTTTTCTGTCCCCCTGCACGAAATCCACTGCCCCAACTTTTTATGAATAGTTGATTCCTTCTAATTCTTAAAGATCCAGCTGAATGAAATGTGACCTATTCAGAAAAATACACCCTTACCATCGTATTAAAAGTTTTCTCTCAATGTCCATTATTTTCTGACTCATGACTTGACTTGCTTTCTTTTTATTACTTCATATTGGTCAATTTCTTATTTATGCTTTTCCACCTGAGGGAAACTTTTGTCACTTATCTCCACATACCCAGTTCTTTTCATAATACTCCACAAATGTGCTGGTTAAAGTTAATGCCCAGCTGAGCTAGCAGTTCTGCCAAATCCTTTCTTCTCATTGTTCTGTGATGCTCTCCTTCTTCCGCTTCTTCTCTGACTTCTCAAATGACTCTGTCTATGGAACTTCAGTTCTTTCAGATTCTACACTGTAATTGTTGATATTTAANTCTGCCAAATCCTTTCTTCTCATTGTTCTGTGATGCTCTCCTTCTTCCGCTTCTTCTCTGACTTCTCAAATGACTCTGTCTATGGAACTTCAGTTCTTTCAGATTCTACACTGTAATTGTTGATATTTAATTAATTCATTGTTATTCAAAGCTCTGTAGCATAAAAGGCATGTCTTTCTTTTTTTAAGGAATTTTAGATCTGATTTTTTCTTCCTCAGTTAAAAATTTAAACCCAATTAGTGGCAGAATAGCTTGTATGAGAAAACAGTGATAAAAATGGACAAAATATAAAGAACAAGTACTTGAAGGCATTGAAACAAAAGCAGGAACTAGAGGGAAGTGGAATACTGAATGACAGGAACTGTACTGCACGAGAACTGCATTTATTTGACTTTTCTTCTGAGGGTTCCCACTAGTCCATCTGTCAGTTTGAACACAAGCAGAGAGTCACTGAATTCAATGACAAGCAGTCACTGAATTAGAAGCTGAACCCTGGGGCTGCCACAGTGATGATACAGAGGGTGAAATTTCTGAAAGGAAACAGAGGGACCCCTAGAATTTGTATATAACGTTCACTCAAATCCTTCCATGGAGGGAAGAATCCAAGGGCCCAGGTAAGCAACAGCTGGAAGGCTGGAAAAGCTTAACAAGGTAGCTGGAAAGGGAAAGCAGAATTTGGAGTCTGAGTTTCACCAGCTTGGAAAGGCAGTGGAAACATGTAGAGTTTTTCACTGAAACCCCTCAGGGCCACACCTTAACAGAAAAGACTATGTCCCCAATAAGGGAATCACCTTGCATAAAGGCAAACATTTAACAGATGTGTGAAACCCACCAGAACTGTGAAATAAGGCCTCTATAATTTCAAAATTAATAGCTGGTAAGTTAGTATATTAGACAAAAAGCAACACTCCCCAAAGTAAAATAACAGAATCCAGAGATTCTACAGCATATCTGTGATGCCCAGGGTAAAATAAAAGATTATTAAATGTATGAGGGAATCCATAGTCAAGAGAAAAAAGTTACAAAACCATAGTGTGGCACCTCCTGATGGTCCAGTTGTTCAGACTCAGTACTTCCAATGCAGGTGTGCAGGTCTGACCCATGGCCAAGGAACTAAGATCCCGCATGCTGTGTAGCACAGACAAAAAAGTAAAAAGAAAGAAAAAACCCAGCCACATACTGTGAGATAAGCCACATGGTGGAATTAAGCAGAGACTCTAAAGATATAATTAGAAATATATACATGAACTTAAAAGACAGCTATAGTGATGAACGTAGTTTCTCAGCTGAGAAACTGAAAGAAGAAAAAAACAGTGGAAATCTTTGAACTCTTCAAAACAATATTAAAAATGATAAACTCACTGGAAGCCTAAACGACATATTGGAGGAACCAGAAGAAATGACATCAGATGGAGAAAAACCATTGTCTACAAATGGGAATGAATAACACTAGAAATTGTAAATGGGAAAATAGAAAAGAAAATAATTTTATTTTATTTAAAAGATAACTGACTTTTTACAATAAAGCTCACAGCATTGTATTGTGTGGTTTATAATGCATAAGAAAGTAAAAATTAGGACAATAGCAAAATGATGGGCTGGGATGGATGGTTGCAAGGATCTTATATTTTTACTTGATGTGGTATAATATTAATTTTAAGTAGACTGATATGTGATAAAGATGCACATTGTAATCAATAGAGCAACCACTATATATGGTTGTTCATATATGTGTATATATATGTATATATACACACAAACACACACAGGGACAAAACTAAAAAGAAAACAATTTATAGCTAATAAAATCAGATGCAACAAACAGCAAAATTATATTTTAAAACCCATAAAATGACTAAATATAAATAGATTTAATGTTCCAATTAAAAGGCAGAGATTGTCAGACTGGATAAAAAAGGAATACCTAACTATAAACTGTATCCTAAAGGTATACTCTACATATTAACAGAGAAGTTGAAAATAATAGGATAGAAAATGATATACCATGCAAACAGTAAGCATAAGAAAGCTGTAATAACACAGGAAGTAGACTTTGATATAACAAGTATCAATACAGACAAAAAGATTCATAAAGACATAATTTATCAGGAAAACAACAATCCTAAATGTGTACGCATGTAATAATGAAGCTACAAAATTTATGAAGTAAAAACTGATAGAGCAAAAGGGACACATGGACAAACCAGTAATCATAACTGGAGATTTTAACACCCCCTCTCAGTACTTGATACAGCAAGTAAAGAAAACTATGAATAGTAAAGACATAGGAGACTCGAACCACACTCATAAACCAACCTGACATAATTGAAATTTGTCAAATCTTATACTCAAGAACTATAGAATACACATTCTTCTTAGGTATATCTGAAAGGTATATCAAGATATATGCTGGGTCATAAAGCAAATTCCAATAAATTCCAAAAGACTGAAATCCTATAACATATGCTTTTGGATCACAACAGTTTTAAATCGGAAGTCAATAACATCAAGCTATTTGGGAAATTCCCAATATTTGAAAAATAAACAGCATACTTCTAGTTAACTCATAGGTTAAAGAAGAAATCACAGGGATATTAGAAACTTTCAAATGGGATGATGTTGAAAACAAAATCTATCAAACTGATGGGATTTAAAACTCAGCTGAGGAAAGGAAGATTTATAGCTTTAAATGTCTTTTATTAGGAAAGAAAAATGTATAAAATTGTGATTTAAACTTCTAACTTACCAAACTAGTAAAAGAAGAGCAATTAAACCCAGTGGAATAGGAGAAAATAATGATTAGAGCAGAAATCAATGCAAGAGAAAATAGAATAACAATGAAGCTATCAAAGCCAAAGTTGGTTTTTGAAAAAACAGAGTTGGTAAATTCCTGGCAAGACTGATTTTTACTTGATGGATATTTGATTCACAGTGTGTTAATTTCTGCTATACAGCAAAGTGATTCAGTTATACATGTATATATATTCTTTTTTACATTCCTTTCCATTATCGTTTATTACAGGATATTGAAATATAGTCCCCAGTAGGGCCTTGTTGTTTATTCATCATATATATAATAGTTTGCATCGGCTACCCCCAAACTCTCGGTTCCTTTCTCTGCCACCCTACTCCTTCTTGGCAACCACAAGTGTTTATTCTCTCTGTCTGTGAATCTGTTTCTGTTTTGTAGATAAGTCGATGGCACCCCACTCCAGTACTCTTGCCTGGAAAATCCCATGGACAGAGGAGCCTGGTAGGCTGCGGTCCATGGGGTCGCAAAGGGTTGGACATGACTGAGCGACTTCCCTTTCACTTTTCACTTTCATGCATTGGAGAAGGAAATGGCAACCCACTCCAGTGTTCCTGCCTGGAGAATCCCAGGGACGGGTGGCCTGGTGGGCTGCCGTCTATGGGGT
>SJYW01038705.1:1128776-1157896 GCA_006410735.1 Raphicerus campestris
CAGACACAACTTCACAACTAAACAACAGCAAAACATTAGAATGGCCTTATATCCAGTAAAGAAATCGAACTGTTATGAAGAATCTTCATGTATCAATCTAGAGGGGTAGGATGGGGTGGGAGATGGGAAAGAGGTTCAAAAGGAAGGGAATATATGTGTACCTATGTGTGATTTGTGTTAAGGTTTAACAGCAAACAAAATCTGTAAAGCAATTATCCTTCAATGAAAAATAAATTAATAATAATAAAAGAATCTTCAAACAAAACTCCAATCCCAAGTGGCTTCACTGGTGTATTCTGTTAAATATTTAAGGAAGGAACAATACCTGTCTTTCACAAACTTTTGTTTTATAAGGTCAGCATAACTCAACATTATAAGAATGTATGACCATAGATACAAAATATTAGCAAACTGAATCCAGAAATATATTTTTTAAAGGGTGCTACTTCATGATCAAATATATTTATCCTGAGAGTTCTAGATTGATTTAATATTAAAAAATCAATAAATGAAATTCAGTATATTTGAAATTCAATATATGATCACTGCAACAGATATTTAAAAGTTGAGAAATTTGACAACTATTCATGATTTAAAAAAAAATGACTCAGAGCAAAGCAGAAATGAAGAAAACATCAATTCGATAAAGGGCATCTAGGGAAAACCAATAGCCAACCTGTTTACTGAGTCCAAGCCTGTACCACTCACTGTATGACTGGCTAGTAAATTCAGAGACAAGTTGCTGGGGCAGGGAATAATAACTTTGGAAAGCCAACAGACCAAGAAGATGGTGGACTAGTGTCCTAAGGAACCATCTTTCAAACGTTAAAACTGAGCCTTCTTTTATATTGTGACTTCCCTGGTGGTGCAGATGGTAAAGCATCTGCCTACAATGCAGGAGACCCGGGTTTGATCCCTGGGTCAGGAAGATCCCCTGGAGAAGGAAATGGCAACCCACTCCAGTATTCTTGCCTGGAAAATCCTATGGACAGAGGAGCATGGTAGGACACAATTGAGCAACTTCACTTCACTTCTTTTATAATTAAAGGGGAAGGGGTGTGGCTGGTTGTTGCAAACTTCTTGGCATTGGAATCTTTTGTTCTTACTGCTGTTGACCTAAGTCTGGCATGATGTTCCTACAAACCTCTGTCAAGACAAATATTATGCTCTGCTTTCAAATTTTTATCTATGAATGGAAAGGCGTTACACCTCTAAAGATCGGAGTGTTGAGAATGGACTATCCTGTATATTTCAGGCTCAAGGCAGCATTCTTTTGAGTTTGAGGAGCCCTTGGTACAGTCAGTGTGACTAAGCACAGGCAACAGACCACACAAGTTGGATTGGAATGGATTCAGCATGGAGTCAGGTTTGTTCTTCTCTGTTACAGAGCTTGAGGTTAAAGTGAACATTGATTGTTTCCCTGCTTAGATTAGTAATAAGGTAAGGGTGTCAGCTCACCAGTTTTATTCAGCTTTCTTTTGAAGCCATAGGAGGTGCCATATGGGGAAGAAGCAAAGTAAAAGGCATAAAGATTGGAAAAGAAATAAAACCCTGTATTCCCAAATGGCATACTGCTTACATAGAAATTTTTAAGAACTCTACAGAACAGTAACTCTCTAGAGCTAATAAATGAATTAGTGAATTGCATAATACAAGTCAGTTAGTAAATTCTATATACTGGCAACACAAAGTTTGAAAATGACACTTTAAAAACAATTCAATNTGCTTACATAGAAATTTTTAAGAACTCTACAGAACAGTAACTCTCTAGAGCTAATAAATGAATTAGTGAATTGCATAATACAAGTCAGTTAGTAAATTCTATATACCGGCAACACAAAGTTTGAAAATGACACTTTAAAAACAATTCAATTTACAGAAGCATCAAAGAATATAAAATAGTTAAGAATAAATTTAATAGATATGTAGAAGATCTGTACTTGTAAAACTATAAAATAATGCTGAGGGCAATTAAAGACCCAGATAAATGAAAACTTACATTCATGGATTTGAAGGCTCAATACTGTTAAAAATGTTATTTCTCCTGAAGTTCATCTGTAGGTTTGATGTAGTTCCGATCAAAATCCCAATATGCTTTTTTAAAAATAGGAATTGGCAAACAATATTTCATGAAAGTAAAAGTCACTCGGAGGTGTCTGACTCTTTGGGACCCTACGGATTGCAGCCTGCAAGGCTCCCCTGTCCATGAGATTCTCCAGGCAAGAAAATTTCATCCAAAGATCCCAGAACAGTCGGTGTACTTTTTTTTCTTTAGTATTTTTAAATTTATTTGGCTGTATCAGGCCTCAGTTGCAGCACGCAGGATCTTTAGTTGCATCATGTGGGATCTAGTTCCCCACAAGGGATCACATCAAGGCACTGGGAGCAAGAGTTTTAGCCACTGGACCACCAGGTAAGTCCCAATATAGCCTTTACAAAGAGACATAAAGCAGTTATCAACAAATAGATAAGTGGAACAGAAAAAAGTTAGAAATAGTGCACAGTCAGTTGATTTTTTGACAAAGATGCCAAGCCTATTCAAAAGGAAAAGTTTTCGAGGAAATAGTTTGTGTGAAACAAGTACAAGTATGGGAAAAGTAAAAGCTTGACTTCTACCTTCTCTCACAACAAAATTAATTTGAGATGCCCATAACCTAAAGGTAAAAGCTGAAAACACAAAGACCCTGAAAGAAAACTCAGAATGTCTTTAGTAGGCAAAGATTCACCAAAGAGGAAACAAAAGGCAGTAAACAACGAAAAAAGTGGTAAATAGGGTTTCACCAAAATAAATTTATGCTCAAAAGACACCTTAAAGAGAATGATGTAAGTCACAGACTGGGAGAGGGTAATAGACTACATACATTTGACAACAGCGCACTATTTCATACCAGGCAAAAGCCCAAACCAAACCAAACAAGCGAGCAACAAACTGACCAGCGTGTGTATTTCCTGGGCGTGCATCTCCTGAAGCTCTCTCACACTCCAGGGGGGAAGGCACCACGGGATGGCCATTTTGGAAAACAGGTGACAGTATCCTGTAAAGTTAAGACACTAGACCACAGGACCCAGACAACCTGGGCAAAGTGGTTGCACCCGCATACATTTCCCCAAACTCATAGAATTATAAATTAACATTATGCATTTTATCGTATCTCAACTTTACGGCTCTAAAAGCAAAACAGAAAGTAAGATGAAGTGAACAGCAAAGAGCAACTCGCAGGGGCCCCCTTGGGTCCCTCGGGATCCGCGAGCTGGCGAGGAAACGAAACCGAAACCGCGCAGGGGACCCGCGCTTGATCGCGGGGCTAGTTTCAGTTTCGATTTTTCCCCCGCAGCCCGGCTTCCCCTGCAGCTCCGCCTCCGCGAGGAGAGCTCCCCTCGGCAAATTTCTCGCGCCTCAAAGCTGTGTTTTCGCGGAGCGGAGCCGAGCGCAGCGGCGCCGAGCAGAGCGCAGGCGAGGCAGGGGGTCGCGGGGAGCTGAGTCGCCGGCATGACGGCCGAGCAGCGGCGGAATTTGCACGCCTTCCGCGACTATGTCAAGAAGATCCTGGACCCTACCTACATCCTGAGCTACATGACCCCCTGGTTTAGGGACGGTGAGTGGTTGCCGCCTGCCCCTTGGTGCAAGAAAACAGTTCAGGATTTCTTTCTTATTCCACCCCTCAACCCCCATCCCGGTCTTTCAATCAATACAGTTTACGCCGGGTTTGTGGCGAGATCTTCGCAATATTTTAGACTGGGGATTGTCAAGAGTTTGAGAAACCCTCGGAAGCCCACATGGGGAAACTGAGTCCCAGCGAAGTGAAATGACTTGCTTAGAGCTGCACATTTGTTTAGACTTAAAACTGGAGAAGCATGTCGCTGTCCNGTGATTTGTGTTAAGGTTTAACAGCAAACAAAATCTGTAAAGCAATTATCCTTCAATGAAAAATAAATTAATAATAATAAAAGAATCTTCAAACAAAACTCCAATCCCAAGTGGCTTCACTGGTGTATTCTGTTAAATATTTAAGGAAGGAACAATACCTGTCTTTCACAAACTTTTGTTTTATAAGGTCAGCATAACTCAACATTATAAGAATGTATGACCATAGATACAAAATATTAGCAAACTGAATCCAGAAATATATTTTTTAAAGGGTGCTACTTCATGATCAAATATATTTATCCTGAGAGTTCTAGATTGATTTAATATTAAAAAATCAATAAATGAAATTCAGTATATTTGAAATTCAATATATGATCACTGCAACAGATATTTAAAAGTTGAGAAATTTGACAACTATTCATGATTTAAAAAAAAATGACTCAGAGCAAAGCAGAAATGAAGAAAACATCAATTCGATAAAGGGCATCTAGGGAAAACCAATAGCCAACCTGTTTACTGAGTCCAAGCCTGTACCACTCACTGTATGACTGGCTAGTAAATTCAGAGACAAGTTGCTGGGGCAGGGAATAATAACTTTGGAAAGCCAACAGACCAAGAAGATGGTGGACTAGTGTCCTAAGGAACCATCTTTCAAACGTTAAAACTGAGCCTTCTTTTATATTGTGACTTCCCTGGTGGTGCAGATGGTAAAGCATCTGCCTACAATGCAGGAGACCCGGGTTTGATCCCTGGGTCAGGAAGATCCCCTGGAGAAGGAAATGGCAACCCACTCCAGTATTCTTGCCTGGAAAATCCTATGGACAGAGGAGCATGGTAGGACACAATTGAGCAACTTCACTTCACTTCTTTTATAATTAAAGGGGAAGGGGTGTGGCTGGTTGTTGCAAACTTCTTGGCATTGGAATCTTTTGTTCTTACTGCTGTTGACCTAGGTCTGGCATGATGTTCCTACAAACCTCTGTCAAGACAAATATTATGCTCCGCTTTCAAATTTTTATCTATGAATGGAAAGGCGTTACACCTCTAAAGATCGGAGTGTTGAGAATGGACTATCCTGTATATTTCAGGCTCAAGGCAGCATTCTTTTGAGTTTGAGGAGCCCTTGGTACAGTCAGTGTGACTAAGCACAGGCAACAGACCACACAAGTTGGATTGGAATGGATTCAGCATGGAGTCAGGTTTGTTCTTCTCTGTTACAGAGCTTGAGGTTAAAGTGAACATTGATTGTTTCCCTGCTTAGATTAGTAATAAGGTAAGGGTGTCAGCTCACCAGTTTTATTCAGCTTTCTTTTGAAGCCATAGGAGGTGCCATATGGGAAAGAAGCAAAGTAAAAGGCATAAAGATTGGAAAAGAAATAAAACCCTGTATTCCCAAATGGCATACTGCTTACATAGAAATTTTTAAGAACTCTACAGAACAGTAACTCTCTAGAGCTAATAAATGAATTAGTGAATTGCATAATACAAGTCAGTTAGTAAATTCTATATACTGGCAACACAAAGTTTGAAAATGACACTTTAAAAACAATTCAATTTACAGAAGCATCAAAGAATATAAAGTAGTTAAGAATAAATTTAATAGATATGTAGAAGATCTGTACTTGTAAAACTATAAAATAATGCTGAGGGCAATTAAAGACCCAGATAAATGAAAACTTACATTCATGGATTTGAAGGCTCAATACTGTTAAAAATGTTATTTCTCCTCAAGTTCATCTGTAGGTTTGATGTAGTTCCGATCAAAATCCCAATATGCTTTTTTAAAAATAGGAATTGGCAAACAATATTTCATGAAAGTAAAAGTCACTCGGAGGTGTCTGACTCTTTGGGACCCTACGGATTGCAGCCTGCAAGGCTCCCCTGTCCATGAGATTCTCCAGGCAAGAAAATTTCATCCAAAGATCCCAGAACAGTCGGTGTACTTTTTTTTCTTTAGTATTTTTAAATTTATTTGGCTGTATCAGGCCTCAGTTGCAGCACGCAGGATCTTTAGTTGCATCATGTGGGATCTAGTTCCCCACAAGGGATCACATCAAGGCACTGGGAGCAAGAGTTTTAGCCACTGGACCACCAGGTAAGTCCCAATATAGCCTTTACAAAGAGACATAAAGCAGTTATCAACAAATAGATAAGTGGAACAGAAAAAAGTTAGAAATAGTGCACAGTCAGTTGATTTTTTGACAAAGATGCCAAGCCTATTCAAAAGGAAAAGTTTTCGAGGAAATAGTTTGTGTGAAACAAGTACAAGTATGGGAAAAGTAAAAGCTTGACTTCTACCTTCTCTCACAACAAAATTAATTTGAGATGCCCATAACCTAAAGGTAAAAGCTGAAAACACAAAGACCCTGAAAGAAAACTCAGAATGTCTTTAGTAGGCAAAGATTCACCAAAGAGGAAACAAAAGGCAGTAAACAACGAAAAAAGTGGTAAATAGGGTTTCACCAAAATAAATTTATGCTCAAAAGACACCTTAAAGAGAATGATGTAAGTCACAGACTGGGAGAGGGTAATAGACTACATACATTTGACAACAGCGCACTATTTCATACCAGGCAAAAGCCCAAACCAAACCAAACAAGCGAGCAACAAACTGACCAGCGTGTGTATTTCCTGGGCGTGCATCTCCTGAAGCTCTCTCACACTCCAGGGGGGAAGGCACCACGGGATGGCCATTTTGGAAAACAGGTGACAGTATCCTGTAAAGTTAAGATACTAGACCACAGGACCCAGACAACCTGGGCAAAGTGGTTGCACCCGCATACATTTCCCCAAACTCATAGAATTATAAATTAACATTATGCATTTTATCGTATCTCAACTTTACGGCTCTAAAAGCAAAACAGAAAGTAAGATGAAGTGAACAGCAAAGAGCAACTCGCAGGGGCCCCCTTGGGTCCCTCGGGATCCGCGAGCTGGCGAGGAAACGAAACCGAAACCGCGCAGGGGACCCGCGCTTGATCGCGGGGCTAGTTTCAGTTTCGATTTTTCCCCCGCAGCCCGGCTTCCCCTGCAGCTCCGCCTCCGCGAGGAGAGCTCCCCTCGGCAAATTTCTCGCGCCTCAAAGCTGTGTTTTCGGGGAGCGGAGCCGAGCGCAGCGGCGCCGAGCAGAGCGCAGGCGAGGCAGGGGGTCGCGGAGAGCTGAGTCGCCGGCATGACGGCCGAGCAGCGGCGGAATTTGCACGCCTTCCGCGACTATGTCAAGAAGATCCTGGACCCTACCTACATCCTGAGCTACATGACCCCCTGGTTTAGGGACGGTGAGTGGTTGCCGCCTGCCCCTTGGTGCAAGAAAACAGTTCAGGATTTCTTTCTTATTCCACCCCTCAACCCCCATCCCGGTCTTTCAATCAATACAGTTTACGCCGGGTTTGTGGCGAGATCTTCGCAATATTTTAGACTGGGGATTGTCAAGAGTTTGAGAAACCCTCGGAAGCCCACATGGGGAAACTGAGTCCCAGCGAAGTGAAATGACTTGCTTAGAGCTGCACATTTGTTTAGACTTAAAACTGGAGAAGCATGTCGCTGTCCGTTTCATTTATTTTTGCTAATAGTTGTGTTCATCTACTGTGTTGATCTTTGCGCTGACATCAGAGATTCAGAATAAGATACAAGCCCTTAAAATACTTTGAAGTCCAAGGGGTTGGTGGAGACAGGCGAGGACCGAAGTACACAAATGGTAAGAAAGTGCTGTACTCCGGAAGAAGTTGAGACTCACTCTGCCAGATCTGGATCCTATCAGCAAATGACTGGAAACTTTTATAAATTTGATTTTTATTTTATATTGGGTATAGTTGATTTACAATGTTGCATTAGTTTCATGTACAGCAAAGTGATTCAGTTATACCTACACCATTCTTTTTCAGATTCTTTTCTCATATATATTATCACAGAATATTGAGCAGAGTTCTAGGTGCTGTACAGTAGGTGCTCCATAGATTACCTGTTTTGTATATAGTAGTGTGTGTATGTTAATTCAAGACTCTTAATTTATCTCTCTCCCCCACCTTTCCCCTTTGGTAACCGTAAGTTTGTTTTCATAGTCTGTGAGTCGGTTTCTGTTTTGTAAATAAGTTCATTAGTATCATTTTTAAGATTCCACATATAAGTGATATGATATTTGTCTTTCTCTATCTGAGTTCACTTAGTATGATAATCTCTAGGTACATCCGTGTTGCTGCACATGGCATTATGTCATTCTTTTTTATGGCTGAGTAATATTCCATTGCATATATACACCTTATCTTTTTTATCCGTTCCTCTGTCCTTGGACATCTAGTTTGCTTCCATGTCTTGGCTACTGTAAGTAGTGCTGCAGTAAATACTGGGGTGCATGTATCTTTTCAAATTATGAGAGAAGCAAGATTCACTGGAGGGACAGCTTTAGGCTTCAATTCAGTTGTTTCCCCATAGCATGTAAGTCCCATGATGATGGATAATGGCCAGATTCGTATTGAGGTACTTTGTGCCAGAGGTGAGCAGAGCCTTGGGGAGAAGAGAAGGGAGGGGGTGCCTGGAAAGAGTTGAGGTGAAAGAGGGAGTCTGCTCCAAATGCCTACATAACTTTGCTGATATGAGGCAGTTTTTTGAAACTATTAAAGCACTCAGGTAACTTGAGTGCTAATTGCTATGTACAACCAAAGCGCAGGTTGTGGAGTGAGGAGTGAAACAGTGCCACCAACACAAAGGANGAGACAAGAATTCTAAACTTTCTTAAATGAGGTCTTTCTTGCTACAGTCAAATTTCTTGTCCTTTGGAAGATAGTGTTGACTTGATTCCTCAGAGCGGTCACTGTTCGCTAACTTAGTTTCTGTTGTGTTACAGAAGTGCCTCCTACTTATAGCCCATTGAAACCAAGAAATTACCAACTAGAGCTCGCTTTACCTGCTCAGAAGGGAAAGAATACAATAATATGTGCTCCTACTGGTAAGTGGATGCAATTACTGAAATAGTTTATTTCTCTGTTTGCTTCCTTTTGTCCACTTTATTGAACACTGGGACCAAGTAAGCAAGTTTCAATTGTTTGATTGTTCCATTGATCTTTTGAAAAAACCATTATTCATATAGTTTCATAGTGTTTTCAGGGACACGAGGAAGGGGAGAGAATGCTTTCTTTTAGCTTCCTGCAGTCCCTGGCTGTGTGTGAGTGCCTAGGAAGTAGCTTGGTTTTTGAGTCGGAGTGTGAGTTCTACAGTTGTTAATCCACCCTCATCATCCGTTTACTTGTCAGCTCCGTGGTTTTAGAGGAGCCCCCAATAATGACCTTTCTATGGAAGTATTTTACTATACTGTTAGTTACATGTTGTCTTTCTCTTTATATGTTAAAGGTTGTGGAAAAACCTTTGTTTCCCTTCTTATATGCGAACATCATCTTAAGAAATTTCCGCAAGGACGCAAGGGGAAAGTTGTCTTTTTTGCTGTTCAACTCCCGCTGTATGAACAGCAGAAATCTGTGTTCTCAGAATATTTTGAAAGATTTGGGTAGGTATAAGTTGATCCAGCTTTTTTTTCTCTAGGTCATGTAACCGATGTGTTTTGTGCTTTGTTTTGCTTTTAGAAAACCATGATTCAAAAAACTTACAGTAGATTAAGCTTTTTTATAATTTAAAGATAACTCCTTCATGGATACACCTGAAATCTTAAACTCCTTTGATTAATATAAATTTTATATTTAAATGGCACATTTAACTTTTTTAATGATTTTATAATTTATTTAATATTACTCTTTTCTATGTTCTTTCATGGTGGCTTGAAAGAATTATGATTGGCCCTCTGTATCCTCAGGCACCAGATGGAATACTACATTCTATTAATACCAGCAATTCTTCCTACATTATGTTTACTGATCACTTACTATATGTCAGACACAGTAAGGAATCTACTGACAATGCAGGAGGTCCCAGTTTGATCCCTGGGTCGAGAAGATCCCCTGGAGAAGGGAATGGCAACCCACTCCAGTTTTCTTGCCTGGAGAATCCCATGGACAGAGGAGCCTGGTGGCTACAGTCCATGGGTAGCAGAGTCTGCACGACTAACACTTCCTCTTTTTTCACTTTACTGTGTGTTAGGCTTTGCTCCAAGCACTTACCTTTTCTCCAAATCCATTCCTTTTGGACTTAGGGAGAACTTAATTGACATTTCGATCTTTGTGGTTCCTTATTCACATCATGGTTGCTAATGGAAAATTTCTGTCATCTTCTAGGTACAAAGTTTCAGGCATTTCTGGAGAGACAGCTGACAGTATCTCTGTGGAACAGATTGTTGACAACAATGACATCATCATTTTAACACCACAGATTCTTGTGAACAGCCTTAAAGATGGGACTATCCCATCACTCTCCATCTTTACTTTGATGATATTTGATGAATGTCACAACACCAATAAACACCATCCATATAATATGATCATGTTTAATTATCTAGATCAGAAACTGGGAGGATCTTCAGACTCACTGCCCCAGGTATGTCCAAAGTCAGATGGATTTCTTCCTAAGTCCTATTTACTTACCCTTGTGGCCATATTGAGGATGTCCTTCATAGATCCTTGCATACTGCACAACTCATTAGGTTAGTTTTGATCGATTCATTCATTTATTCACTTAACAATATGTATTAGGTACCTCTATGTGTCATGCCCTGTGCTAAGCACTGGGCCACAAATATAAAAAGATAGTCCTTGTCTTCAAGCAGCTTAAGTTTTGTAGGGAGCCAAATATGTGAGAATTATGTCATATTTATCGTAATAACACACAATGAAGTTGTACAGAAAAGAAATGAAAGTGATCTTAAATGTGCTATGAAAGTAAAGCAAGACCTAATAGAAGTTAGGATAGGTAAAAACTGACAAGAGTTTATAAGGAAAATAGCTGGATGGTTTTCAGTAAAGGCTACTGTGTGTCTAGAGGCACAGGGGTGTGAAAGTGCACNGAAAGTAAAGCAAGACCTAATAGAAGTTAGGATAGGTAAAAACTAACAAGAGTTTATAAGGAAAATAGCTGGATGGTTTTCAGTAAAGGCTACTGTGTGTCTAGAGGCACAGGGGTGTGAAAGTGCACAGGGGCTCGAGAAGCTTAAAGTATTTTTGGCTGTATGGATTACGGGACCTTAGTTCCCCAACCAGGGATTGAACCCAGGCCACAGCAGTGGATGTGTTGAGTCCCAACCACTGGACTGCCAGGGAATCCCCAAGAATCATGAAGTTCTTAATATTGCCTTAATATTGCCTGGGTGCAGAGTATGAAGTTGTGGGTAGCCACCCGTGGGGCAGGATGGGAGAGAGGGAATGATGGACAGAATAAGATGCCAGGAGAGACCAGCGGATATTGGCTGAGTAGATACATTAGTACAGGAGAGTGAACGAGGCAATGTTTTTGGTGTCATCAGAGGGGAAGGACTGAGAGGAGTCAAGACAGAGAATAGCTTATAGGTGGGGGCAGGAAGGGTATGGAGCCCCTGGCATTTTCTCTTGAATGAAGGAGAGAGAGATGGTTCACTGAGAATAATCAAGATGAGAATGGAGGTGGGAGCTCAGGGTGCATGGAGAAAAGCTGAAATGGGAGACACAACTGAGAGGAACACAGATGAATGGCCTGGTATTATTGAGGCCAAATGAGGCTGGAAACCATGCCTCCGGTTTACCAGTCTCATATTTGTGTTGCATTCTCTAGGCTTAACAATTAACCATTTAGGAAGCTCAGGTTAGAAGAAATCTAGTATGGTGCCCAAACTTCAGACAGAATTTAGTAGAAATCACATTTCTTACAGTTTTTTCTTCTAGAATAAAATTGATAGTTAACTAGATTCCTTGTTTATTTGATTGATTCATTCAGTCATTCAATATTTGAGTGACTCTTAGAGGAAGAAATAAATATTTATTAGAAGGCCATTAAACTAAATTCTTTACAAATGTCATCTTATTGAAGCTACCATTTTTTTAAAATTGAAGTTATCACTTTTTAAAAATTGAAGCTACCATTTAAAAAAATTGAAGTATATTTGATTTACAGTATTAATTTCTGTTGTATTAATTTCTGCTGTACAGCAAAGCAGTTCAGTTGCTTTCATATTCTTTTCCATTATGGTTTATCACACAATATTGAATATAGTTCTCTGTGTATGCAGTAGGACATTACTGTTTATCCATCCTATATATAAAAGTTTGCATCTGCTAATCCCAAACTCCCAGTCCATCCCTCCCCTACCACTTTCTCCCTCAGCAATCACAAGTCTGTTCTCTGTGGCACACAACTTCCAGTTTAAATGGCTAAAGTTGCCCAACTTCACAGAGAGATGAAGATTTTTGTCCAAGACACCCAGCCAGTGTGACATGGCTGGGACTGAAATGGAAGCATGTCTGATTTTAGTCCTTGCCCTTTCCAGTATATTGTTCTGTGTGTCATGGGGGAAACATGGGTAGAGGCGAGAGCAGTCCTGCCTGGAAAGCGTTTCTTCTCTGGGCCTCTGTGCTGATTCGTGTTCAGCTGCAGAGCAATGCCTCCTGCATTTACTCAGTGCTTCACCTAATGGGGACCTTTCCATTTTTAATGTTGTAGAGAATGTCAGGGAAAAAAAAAAAAATCCTTTNGGAAGCATGTCTGATTTTAGTCCTTGCCCTTTCCAGTATATTGTTCTGTGTGTCACGGGGGAAACATGGGTAGAGGCGAGAGCAGTCCTGCCTGGAAAGGGTTTCTTCTCTGGGCCTCTGTGCTGATTCGTGTTCAGCTGCAGAGCAATGCCTCCTGCATTTACTCGGTGCTTCACCTAATGGGGACCTTTCCATTTTTAATGTTGTAGAGAATGTCAGGGAAAAAAAAAAAATCCTTTATCTGAAGTTAGCTTAAAAAAATAAAAACCCTACTTTATCAGGAAAGAGTTACATGAGGGATTATGGAAACATCTTGCTATTTCCCAGACATCTGACACTTTGGAATGCTCCTCATAGGTCATTGGGCTGACTGCCTCAGTTGGTGTTGGAGATGCCAAAAATGCAGCCGAAGCCACGGAATATATCTGCAAACTGTGTGCTTCTCTTGACACGTCAGTGTTAACAACAGTCAGAGACAACGTGGAGGAACTGGAGGAGGTTTTTTATAAGCCCCAGAAGTGTAAGTGGGATCCAGTCACAAGCCCTATGGGACTTTGTTACTNCAGGTCATTGGGCTGACTGCCTCAGTTGGTGTTGGAGATGCCAAAAATGCAGCCGAAGCCACAGAATATATCTGCAAACTGTGTGCTTCTCTCGACACGTCAGTGTTAACAACAGTCAGAGACAACATGGAGGAACTGGAGGAGGTTTTTTATAAGCCCCAGAAGTGTAAGTGGGATCCAGTCACAAGCCCTATGGGACTTTGTTACTCTCTGTTATTCTTAGTTCAGGGTCACGGAGATGAATGCTGATTCTTACCCTTTCTCTGTCTAGAGGAAAATATTTATCTGCAAACTTGGAAAATAATCATATTTCCAGCTTCTCTCCCCAGTGAAGCTCAGGAGTGGCCTGTAGAAAGCAATCCTTCTCACTGTTCAATTTCCATAAACCTTAACAAAGGTACTGGCTGTGAGAGAGGTGCTGAGAACACCTTAGCATGTAGGTGGCTTGGTCCTTCCTGCCTTCTGTACCTGAGGACGATACTGAGTTCCTATCCATTATTTGAATATGTATCTGGAATTTTGGTTGAAGTGAAAGTATCTAAACTCATCCTATCTTTCCTCAAAAGATCAGAATATGATTTAATTACTAAGATTGACTGACAAAGATTGATGTTTCTTGAATATCAATGCTGTACTAACCCAGCAAGGGAAAGAGGGTACGGAAGACACATATGACTTCACCCCTCGCTCTCTAAATAGCACACGACCAAATGACTACAAGGCAGAAGAAACGCCTAAGACAGTCAGGGCTCTGGCTGTAAGGAACGTAGACAAGGTGCTCAACCTACGACTTTTGACGTCGTATACAAATTTCTTTGGGCTTCCTCAATGGCTCAGCAGTTAAAAAAAAAAAAAAAAAAAATCTGCCTGCTAGTGCAGGAGACACAGAAGATGCAGGTTTGATCCCTGGGTCAGGAAGATCCCCTGGAGAAGGAAATGGCAACCCACTCCAGTATTCTTGTCTGAAAAATCCCATGGGCAGAGGAGCCTGGTGGGCTCCAGTCCAAAAGAGTTGCAAAGAGGTGGACAGGCACAATTTTTTTTTTATCATCTGGTCTCTCCCATGTGCTGAGCTTCATCTCCTTTTACTTCCCATAAACCCAACCAAGTTGCATTTCTCTGGGCTCCTGGGATAGAGGAGTCATGTGTGTTCTCCCTCCAAGCCTTGTCCACCCCAGCCTTTGCACATGACTGTGCTCACGCCTCCTCGCCTCTTCCCCTGTCCACCCCCTGACATTGCCGCCCCGGGAAGAATGAGAGAAGCCTCCCCAGGCTCCGTGGCGCTTTGCACGTACTGTATCACAGCTCTCTGCCTGGTCTTCTGGCTTGTGTATCTTTCTCTCCTAAGAAGACAGCCTTCTCTGGAGCGCAGCGCGTGTTCTTTTCAGCTATCACCGGAACCCAGCACGTTCTGTGGATACTGCAAAAATGAATATTTGGAACATTGTGAACACCCCTGGGAGTTAGGTGGGAAGGGAGAAGATCAAAGAACAGAGGCAGGGCTTAAAATACGGTATTTGCAGAAACAAGATGGATATCAGCCNCTCTCCTAAGAAGACAGCCTTCTCTGGAGCGCAGCGCGTGTTCTTTTCAGCTATCACTGGAACCCAGCACGTTCTGTGGATACTGCAAAAATGAATATTTGGAACATTGTGAACACCCCTGGGGGTTAGGTGGGAAGGGAGAAGATCAAAGAACAGAGGCAGGGCTTAAAATACGGTATTTGCAGAAACAAGATGGATATCAGCCTAGTCAGAGCAGGAGCTCTGTGTTAACAGGAAAGCCCGAGTAAGAAGTTGAATTAGGGAAAGGAAATGGCAGCCCACTCCAGGATCCTTGCCTGGGATATCCTATGAACAGAGGAGCCTGGAGGGCTACAGTCCATGGGGTCACAAATGAGTTGGACATGACTTAGTGACGAGAAGGCAGCTGCGGGGCATATTTGAGGGAAGAAAACAGTCGCAGGAAAGTTGAGGCGCTCGCCAAAGGCCCCAGAGCTTTTGATGCAGAGTCTAAAGTGTGACTGAGGACTCCCAGCTCCCAGGTCTCTTGATTCTGACCTCTTTCACCAGATACGCATGTGGAAATCTAGAATCTAAAATGTGCCTGAGGGCTTCCTTGGTGGCTCAGTGGTGAAGAATCCACTTGCCAATGCAGGAGACACGGGTTCAATCCCTGGTCTGGGAAGATCCCGCATGCCATGGGGCAGCTAAGCCCTTGCACCACAGCTACTAAGCCTGAGCGCTAGAGCCTGGGAGCCGCAACTACCGAGCCCACTGCTGAAGTCCGCACACCCTCGGGCCTGTGCCCCTCAACAAAAGAAGCCACCACAATCGGAAGCCCACGAACTCCAACTAGAGAGTAGCCCCTGCTCGCCGCAACTAGCGAGAAGCCCATGCAGCAAGGAAGACCCAGCATGGCCAAAAATAAATAAAATTATTTTTAAAAAAGTTGAATTAGACTTGGACCATGAAAAATGTTAGAATGAGTGCATTCAACACTAGGGAGTGGCTGCAAGGTGTCTTGAGTATTTGTTTCATCATTCAGATGACCTGCCTGTGAGCTTGGGGCCTTAGGTTTCACAGAGGAAGTGACAAAGGCAGAGAAAGGTTTGGAGATACCTGCGTTCAACTCTGCTGTGTTCTTCCTGAGAAATACTAACTTCCCTTTGATGGCTCTAGTTTTCAGGAAAGTGGAATCACGGACTACAGACAAATTTAAATGCATCATATCTCAGCTGATGGCAGAGACAGAGGCTCTAGCAAAGAGTATCTTTGAAGAACTTGGAACCATAACTCTTGGTGAGAATAACCTCATTTCTCTTCTTTCCATCTGGGAACGGCCATCTGTTGTTCACTGGGGTCTTTTTGTACTTTTCTTAGTCCAAACAATGTCAAGACCATACCCAGAGTTTAACTTTCTTATTTATGTTATTCAGGAGGCTTATAAGTCCTTTATTTTCTCTTGCTTTTTTTTTTTCCTTTTTAAATCCAAAGTAAATCCACCTAGACACACACACCTGAAAAATACCATATTTAATTCAATCCATTGCTTTCTTGACCTTCCAAATTTAGCTTTTCATTATATGAAGGAAACCACCATTGCCCTGAAGTCTTGGATTCAAACCTATGGGTGACCTTTGAGTATTCTTTTGAGACTCTTTTGAAGTTGCCAAGTTCTCTTCTCCTTTTTAAGATCAAGTAATTAATTCATCGGTTATTGTGCCAGGTACTATGCTAGGTAAAGGAAGCACCAAGATTAAAGACAGTGTTGCCTTCAAGGAACTCAGCATCAAACAAAGATGCGAATAGTCGCCCTGTGGCAAGGCAGGGTTACACACTGCTATTATGGGCGCACAGGGGAGCTTAGGCCAGGACTGGGCTGTCAGGAGGACTTCCTCGGGGAGGTAATGTGTGTGACAGATCTTGAAGTCAGCCAGGTTAAGAAGGAGAGGTGATCAAGTGAGGTCAAAAAGACAGCAGTTGCAGAGGGAAGAGAGAGCACAGTGAATTTTAGAATCTGCAGGATTTCATGCTAATTCTAATAGGTGACTAGTAGAAAGGAGAGTGGGGCTGGGGGAGAGCCTGGGGGCAGACAGTGAAGGTGTCCTGTAGGCCATGCTGAGTTTGAATTTTATCCTAGAAGTGGGACTTCCCTGGTGGTCCAGTGGGTTAGACTCCACACTCAAAATGCCAGGGGCCTGGCTTCCATCTGCCGTCAGGGAACTAGATTCCCACATGCCACAACTCAGAGCCAGCATTGCCAAATAAATAAATATCCTCAAAGCAAATGGGAAGCAACGCATGATTTTGAACTGATAAGTTCTGTGATGAGAAATGAAGAGAGCCAAACTGAGGCAGTGGAGATGGGCTAATGAAGGAAGCAGGCTCGTGCAAACAGAAGTGTTCAGATTTAAGAGCTCCCTGGGTTTGGGTAGGAGTGAGTGAGTGCGGGGCTTCTCTCTTGGCACCTGTGTGTGCACCTTCTAGAGCAAGGAGCAACTTGGGCAGGCACAAGTGAGCTTAGAGTTTCAGAGATGTTGAATTCTCATCTCCAAGATAACTTCTGTGTCTCAGCTTCTCTCATGCTTAATCTCTCTTCTTTCTTTCACAGCTTGATTTCTAACAACTTATTCTAACAGCTGCTTTGCCTGCCTCTACCCTCTTTTCCATCGATCCCTCATGGACCCAGCTCGTCTTCCTGGGATTACCCATTTTATCTCGTCAGTGTCCTGCTGGTGATCCTGGTTCTCCCAGGCAGAGCTCTCACGGCGGCCGCTCACCCGGCCAGCCGTGTGCGCCCTGCTTGCACAATCTGGTTCTGCTTCCCTTGCCAGCTTTCCGCTCCTTGCCTATTAGCAGTTCCCTCGAACGAGTTCATTCTCTTGTTTATTCTTTCAGTGCTGGGCTAAGTGCTCAGTGGTGGGAACACAGCGTGGCCCTCAGACACAAGCCCTGCCCTCACGGCATTTTTGGTTTGGCTACCAGCAGTGCCAAAGGCGGGTGAGTGACAGTGGCGAGGCAACACGGGGTGGGGGAGTGGTAGGAGTGAGGGGTATTTCAGGCAAGGAGACCGGCCCCTGGAGAGAGTCTGGGGGCTTTCACTAATCCTGAGAACTGTAGGAAGGAAAGTTAAGCAGGTAAAGGCCAGACCACAGAGCCCTCTGTGGGCCAGACTAGGAGTTTGGCTGGAGAAACCCACTAAACACTTGTATTTTATTTTTTAAAGCATTTATTATTGTTATTTTAAATATTTATTTATTTGGCTGTGCTGGGGCTTAGTTGCGGCATGTGGGATCTAGTTCCCTGATCAGGGATCAAACCCAGGTCCCCTTCGTTGGGAGTGCAGAGCCTTAGCTACTGGACCACCAAGGAAGTCCCTCAAGACTTTAAAAAAATACATGTATTTATTTATTTGGCTGCACCGAGTCTTAGTTGTAATACACAGGACTTTTGTTATATCATTTGGGACCCTGGTTCTCTGACCAGGAGTCAAACCTGCACCCTCTGCTTTGAAAGGTGAAGTCTTAACCCTTGGACTGCCAGGGAAGTCCCTCCCTAAAGGCTTTTAATCAGTGGATTTGCATTGTCTCTCATCTCTAATTTTGGAAATTCCCTCCAGTTGTTGAATGGAGACTGGACTGGAGGGAAGGAGGAAAGAGGTAAGGAGACAAGGTAGGAGTTGATCATGGTATTATCCAGAAGCCTTAGGACGTGGTCAGGGTTGTGGAGGTGGAGGAGGGTGGGGAGATATGGTTTTCTGCCTTCTTATTCTTCTCGTCTCTTATACCCTCCCGCCATCTCTTCACCTGTTCAGATGCTGTCAGCTGCTCATTGCCGGATGGCCTAGTTCATTTTTGCACCTACCTAAGTTCAGTAAATACCTGGTGATTGCTCTAGTTTATTGATAGTCCCCTTGTTTGTAGATGGGGTTACTGCTCCTTGTCTGGGTAACCGCCTTTGTTCCTCTGATTAAAGATGAATAGGTGAGGGGATTTCCCTGGTGGTCCAGTGGTTAAGAATCTCCCTTCTAATGCAGGGGATGAAGATTCAAACCCTGGTCTGGGAGCTAAAATCCCATATGCCACGGGGCAGCTAACCGCCTGTACCCCAGCTAGAGAAGCCCCCATGCAACCACTAGAAAAGCCCCTGTTTGCTGCAGCAAAGACCCAGCGCAGCCAAAAAAAAAAAATGTCAGGGGGGCAGTTAGGTTTTATTCCATGGCCGTTGTTTGGCCTCCGGGCTGTTTGGTTGTCAGCTTAGAGAACCGGTAGAGCTTGGGTATGGGACGCATCTGGGTTTGAATTCCTGTGCTCCCTCTGTCAGAGAAGGCAATGGCACCCCACTCCAGTACTCTTGCCTGGAAAATCCCATGGACAGAGGAGCCTGGTGGGCTGCAGTCCATGAGGTCGAAGAGTCAGACACGACTGAGCGACTTCACTTTCACTTTTCACTTTCATGCACTAGAGAAGAAAATGGAAACCCACTCCAGTGTTCTTGCCTGGAGAATCCCAGGGACGAGGGAGCCTGGTGGGCTGCCATCTATGGGGTCGCACAGAGTAGGACACGACTGAAGCGACTTAGCAGCAGCAGCAGCAGCTCCCTCTATATACTAGCCGAGTGACTTGGCATGATGATTTCACTTCTCCGAGCTCCCATTTCCTCATCTATAAAGTGTATCTATGTCATGGCGTTGTGAAATGAAATTATAAATACAAGACATGTTGATTCTTGGTACGTAGTTGGTATCCAGTAAGCAATTGTTTGTACGTAGACACACGGCTGAAAACTGTCTCAAGAGAAATACTCTGTGTACAGAGAGTAAGCAATCAAAATTAGAAGGCGAGACATGCTTAGAGCCTTGGATGACTAGCCAGATGACACAATGGAAAACAGTGTTGTTTTGTTTTGTTTTTTTCAGAAAACTTATCTCGAATTCAAAATAGGAATTTTGGGACACAGAAATATGAACAGTGGATTATCGCAGTTCAGAAAGCGTGCATGGTGTTTCAGATGCCAGACAAAGATGAAGAAAGCAGGATTTGTAAAGCCCTGTTTTTGTACACGTCACATTTGCGGGTATATGGCTTCTTTGGAAAAGGATATTTCCGTCGTAACACCTACTGGGAGCTGTGCTGTGGCAGCTGAGAGAGCATCATTTAGGAACTTTCCCAGTGGTTCTTATGAAGCAAATGCCAAACGCTGTCCTATTCAACATCTGTTTTTGCTCTCTGAAACCTGGCCCTAGAGGCCGAGGGACAGAAACAAAGGCCGTGGGTCTGTGCTCACGTGGGTCTATACCTCAGTATCCCCATATTTGACCTCGGGGGTGGGCAATATTACTGTAGATCCATGACCAGGGACAGCCACCTCTGAAGTTCGGTAGGTGGGTCGTGTTGCCGTAGCTTGAAGCATGTTTTCCTACCTTTGGTCAAACCACATGCTAAGAAGTCCAGAGTCTGTAGTAGTTTGCTGGTTAACCAAGAACTTAAGCAACAGTTACCACCATCACCTCTGTGTATCGTGCCATTGAAAATATTTTAAAATACATTCAATCCGTATGAATTTGTAGAATTTTAATGGACTTAACTGAATATCTGGTGTAAGGGGTCAGCACCATCATTCTGAACAGGTGCAATTCGGTGATGGTTTTGGATGTACAGAGGTTAAGTTGAATGTCTAAATTATGAAGCAGGTTGATGTGGAAATTGCTTTACTTTTATTTTGTGATTTAATCTTTGACATTTGTTTTTCATGTAATTTTCTTTCTCTTCCAAGGATTCTAGGATCCAAAGTGATCCAAATTAATGACTAATTCTAGCTAATTGAGGTGCTTTTTTTTTTTTTTTTCTTACAGTATGGTTCTAAGGTTTTATTGCAGTACTGATAGAGATGATTCATCTTTAAAAACTAAGTTGGAATAGACCTGAGACAAGTTTATTTTTAAAATTAATTCTGTGTTGAGTACAGTGAAATGCACTTAAGTACATTTAGAAACATACTGAAACTTTCCATTTTCAACAGAAATACAATGATGCCCTCATTATCAGTGAGGATGCACGGATGGAAGATGCTCTGAATTACTTGAAAAACTTCTTCAGAAATGTCCGGGCAGCAGAATTTGATGCAATTGAGCAAGATCTCACTCAGAGATTTGAAGGTGGGTGGTGTTTCCAGGGGGAGGAAGCCAGTGGAACCTGGAGACTCTAGGGGCAGCGTACACATATGGTGTCACACTTAGCAATACCTGATGATGCTCAGGGAGTTGTCCTGGGCTTAAGAAGATAGGGTACATGGCAGGACTGTGAAACTTCACTTAGGAAAAGGATCTGCTGCTTACACTATTTCCTGTCTTGAGAAGGAAAAATAGTAGGATTTGCAAAAGATACATCCCATAGAAATAGTCAATTGATAGGAACAGTTTTTTGGTTTAACTTTTAGTAATTTTATAAAGATTTTAAAAATATAAAAAAAAAGTTTTAATGATATTAAGACTGTAATTTGAGCTAACTCTGCGAGATAGCAAAGGACAGGGAAGCCTGGCATGCTGCAGTTCATGGGGAGCAAAGAGTTGGACACGACTTGGCGACCAAACAAGATTGTAATTATGTACTTCTATATAAAGAAGAAAACCTATATGGCTCTTGATGCCACTGTGTTCATATTAAGAAAAATATAGGAAAATATTAAGTGAAAAGTAAGTCTTTCTTCTTCCTCTCTCAAATGCATTTTCCCAAATAATAATTTTTTGGGTCTATACAAAGTGTTAATTATACATATGCTAAATACTGAACAACTAGCTCTCTAGGGGGAGGGGAAATTTATGCATTTATTAGTGTATTCAGTGTATGCATTGCNGTTTGTTTGTTTGTTTGTTTTTCTTACAGTATGGTTCTAAGGTTTTATTGCAGTACTGATAGAGATGATTCATCTTTAAAAACTAAGTTGGAATAGACCTGAGACAAGTTTATTTTTAAAATTAATTCTGTGTTGAGTACAGTGAAATGCACTTAAGTACATTTAGAAACATACTGAAACTTTCCATTTTCAACAGAAATACAATGATGCCCTCATTATCAGTGAGGATGCACGGATGGAAGATGCTCTGAATTACTTGAAAAACTTCTTCAGAAATGTCCGGGCAGCAGAATTTGATGCAATTGAGCAAGATCTCACTCAGAGATTTGAAGGTGAGTGGTGTTTCCAGGGGGAGGAAGCCAGTGGAACCTGGAGACTCTAGGGGCAGCGTACACATATGGTGTCACACTTAGCAATACCTGATGATGCTCAGGGAGTTGTCCTGGGCTTAAGAAGATAGGGTACATGGCAGGACTGTGAAACTTCACTTAGGAAAAGGATCTGCTGCTTACACTATTTCCTGTTTTGAGAAGGAAAAATAGTAGGATTTGCAAAAGATACATCCCATAGAAATAGTCAATTGATAGGAACAGTTTTTTGGTTTAACTTTTAGTAATTTTATAAAGATTTTAAAAATATAAAAAAAAAGTTTTAATGATATTAAGACTGTAATTTGAGCTAACTCTGCGAGATAGCAAAGGACAGGGAAGCCTGGCATGCTGCAGTTCATGGGGAGCAAAGAGTTGGACACGACTTGGCGACCAAACAAGATTGTAATTATGTACTTCTATATAAAGAAGAAAACCTATATGGCTCTTGATGCCACTGTGTTCATATTAAGAAAAATATAGGAAAATATTAAGTGAAAAGTAAGTCTTTCTTCTTCCTCTCTCAAATGCATTTTCCCAAATAATAATTTTTTGGGTCTATACAAAGTGTTAATTATACATATGCTAAATACTGAACAACTAGCTCTCTAGGGGGAGGGGAAATTTATGCATTTATTAGTGTATTAAGTGTATGCATTGCATTGGTGGTTATTTTTCATAAAATTCTGGTCAAAGATTGAGAGATGAAATGTGTGAACTATAGCTAAAGGTTGCATTGTGTTCTAAATTACTAGAATTTATAAACCTTTTGTGGGGTCCCAGGTGGCACTAGTGGTAAAGAACCTGCCTGCCAGTGCAGGAGATGCAAGACATGTGGGTTTGACCTCTGGGTCAGGTGGAGCCTCTGGAGGAGGGCATGGCAACCACTCCAGTATTCTTGCCTGGAGAATATCGTGGACAGAGAAGGCTGACAGGCTTTAATCCATAGTATGGCAAGGAGTTGGGTATGACGGAAGCAACTTAGCACATGTACATAAACCTTTTGTAAATATTCCCCTTTTTGCAGAAAAACTGGTGGAACTAGAAGGTATTTCCATGGATCCCTGCAATGAGAACCCTAAACTCAAAGATCTCTGCTTCATCTTGCAAGAGGAATACCACTTAAACCCAGAGACCAGAACCATCCTCTTTGTGAAAACCCGAGCACTAGTGGATGTAAGCTTCTTCCTCCTTGTGGGTAACAAGTTGGCCCAGTACCCTTTTAATTAAAAGATTGTCCGTTCTTCACTTCTTTGCAATTAAGCATCCCTGTATAGGGTCTGTGTGGGTCTGTTTCTGGGCTCTTTATTCTATTCTGATTTTCTGTTTGTTTATCCTTACACTAATACCTCACTGTTTCAGTCACTCTGGTTTATAATGCCTTGATACCCTCACAGCAAGCATTTCACAAATTTTTATTCTTTCCATCAGTTAAAAATTTTTAGCCATGTCTGTGGGCACTTAGTGGTACCTCACTAAAGTTTTAACTTGTATTTAACTAATGACTAATATGATTTATCATTTTTTTCATATGCTCATCAGCCATTCATGTATCTCCTTTGGTGAAGTATCTGTTTATATCTTTTGCCCATTTTAAAATGAGGTTTAACTGGGTTATTTATTTTTGTTGAGTTTTTAAGTTATTGTTGTTAGTTTTTTGAGAGTCCTTTTTTCTATCAAAAATGTCCTCTATCAGAATTGTGATTTGCACACATTTTCTTCAAGATCTGTTCATTCTCTTAACCATATCTCTTACTGAAAGTTTTAACCTTTGACAGGTCCACTTTATCTTTTTTTTTTCTTTTTGTGGATTGTGCTTTTGATTTTGTGTCTAAGCAACCTTTGCCTACCCAAGAGCACAGATTTTTTTCCCATGTTATCTTCTAGAAGTTTTATAGATTTAGATTTTATATTTAACTCTACAATTCATTTTGAAGTATGGATTGAGATTTTTTTCTCTTAGCGTGTGGGTATCCAGTTATTTCATCATATATGATGAAAAGACTGTCCTTTCTCCATTGAATTGCATTTGTAACTTAAAAAGATCAGTTGACTCTATTCATGTTGGTCTCTTTCTGGATTCTGTTTTCTGTTCCATTCATTTGTACATCTATCCTTTCACCCATCCTACGCAGTCTTGATTACTGTAGCTTTATAGTAATTAAGTCTTGAAATCAGGTAGTATGAGTCTTCCAACTTTTTAATTTTTTTCAACATTGTCTTAGCTATCTTTCTTTAACTTTCCATTTTTATTTTAGAATAAACTCATCCACATCTATGAGAAAATCTATTGAAATTTCATTTGGGATTGCACTGAACCTATAGATAAAACTAGGGAGAAATGATATCATAACAATATATCTTTTTTATTTATATAGGGCTTCTGTATTAGTTACCCACTGCTGATAACAGTTTATCGCAAAACTAAGTAGCTGGAAACAACAGACATCTATAATGCATATGGGTCAGTAATCTGGAAACAAGTAACTGGGTGTTTCCATCTCAGGATGTCTCATGAGGCTCCAGTCAAGTTGTTGGCCATGGCTACAGCCATCTCAAGGCTGGGAGGATCAACGTCCAACCCCACTTGTGTGGTTTTTGGCAGAAGATGTGCTTAGCTCATTCATGGGGGCTTCCCTGATCACTCAGTGGGTAAAGACTCTGCCTGCAATGCAGGAGACACAGAAGACAGGGGTTTGATCCCTGGGTCAGGAAGATCCCTTGGAGAAGGAAATGGCAACCCACTTTAGTATTCTTGCCTGGGAAATCCCATTGACAGAGGAGCCTGGAGGGCGACAGTCCATAGGGGTCCCAAAGAGAGTCTGACATGACTTAGAGACTAAGTGTGCACACACGTGCTTAGCTCATCCATGGGGACCCTCTCCACAGGCCAGCCTCGCAAAGAGGTGCTGGCCTCCCCTAGAGAAAGTGATCCAAGAGAGGTTGAGAGGCCACCTAATACCAAGGTCACAGTCATGTTATAGCTTCAACTTGGAAGTGATTCCCCTCAGGTCTGTCTTATTTTATTCATTTGAAGCAAGTCAGTAAGTTCATTTCACACTTGAGGGGAAGAGATTAAACAGGATCTGAATTCCAAGGGGTGGAGATCACTCACAGCTACCTTAGAGGCCGCCTGCCACATCTTTGGTTTCTTTTATCAGTGTTTTGTCATTTTCAGCATATAGATTCTGCACATATTTTGTTAAACTTATACCTAAGTATTAATGCTATTATAAACGATACTTTTGTTTATTGCTGGTATTTAGAAATACAACTAATGTCTGTATATTGATGTTGTATCCTGAGATCTTTCTAAATTCACTTATTTTCTACCTACCCACTATTCTGAATCTTGCCTTTTTCACTGAAAAAATGTCTTAGAAATTGAATTATATCGGATTACAAAGATAGACAGCATTATAGTTATTTATTGCATAGAATTCAATCACAAGAAGCTTTTGATTCCTCAGGTCTGTTAGTCTGAAAACTACTTGTCTGTATACTTTTTAAAAATTGAAGTAGAGTTGATTTATGGCATCGTATTTATTTCTGCTGTACAGCAGAGTGATTTGGTTATACATATATATACGTTCTTTTTAAATTATTTTCCATTATCGTTTACTTTAACCTTTTTTTCTACTTGCATTGTTGTTTAGTCACTAAGTCATGTCCAACTCTTTGTGAGTGGGACTGCCAACTCAGAAAGACTCCCAGTTACTCCCATGGACTGCTACATGCCAAGTTCCCCCGTCCTCCACTATCTCCCCGAGTTTGCTCAAATCCCATGTCCATTGAGTCAGTGGTGCTATCTAACCATCCCATCCTCTGCCATTCCCTCTTTTTGCCTTCATTCTTTCCCAGCATCAAGATCTTTTCCAATGAGTCAGCTCTCTGAATCAGGTGGCATATATTCAATATTGAATTAATACAGATAGTATACAAATAGTGACAATTGCTTTGTATTTTCAGGCCTTAAAGAAGTGGATTGAAGAAAATCCTAAACTCAGCTTTCTAAAACCTTGCATATTGACTGGACGTGGCAGAACAAATCAGACAATGGGTATTTATATATAGTGCATTAGATTTAATATATATATAAGAACATATATGACTTATTTTAATTCTTTCTTAGTGCTTGTATCAGAGAAGCAAAACCAGTAGGAGATTATAAATACATACATATATACATTCATCTATATATATATAGCAACACATGTATATTGTACACAGACAGGCACACAGGGATTTAGTACAAGGAATTGACATACACACCTGGACTGGCAAAGCCAGTCTGAGTCCACAGGGCAGGTCAGGACCAGGTGGAACCCCATAGGCGGATCACCCAGTCTTCTTTTCAAGGGCTGCCTTGTTTAGGTCAGGCCTGCCTAAAATGAAGTCCCTATTGAGTAACCGTATCAACTGATTTAAGAAGTTTAATTATATCTGCAAATTCCCTTCACAGAAACACCTAGGTGAATATCTGGGGACTGCAGTTCAGCCTAGCTCAGTGGACACATTAAAATGCCATCACCATGCTCAAATGTCAGAAATGTGTAGACTTTCCTCTTCTCATATGTCCTGCAGACAAAACTGAAGTTTTGTTTTGTTTTTAATATTGTTTGAGTATATTACTCTCTTGCTCAAATTTTCAACCAGTAGATTAACTGGAAATGGAAATGCTCTCTTTCTATTTTATTGTTATTCTTTAAAGTGTAAAAAACTTATATGCATTATGTATTTTATAATTTTAAAAAGTCCTAGAGATAATCCTAAAATCTAGGTAGAGAGGGTTAAAGGATGAAAGGCAACTTTGATCCTAGGTGGCCAGTCCTCATGCTGACATTCTCACAGCCTTGCTCCCCACACCTCAGTGACAAGCAATGACAGGTCCTCACTGTATCTCTTATTTAAGCTGTTTATAAAAAACAGTCCTGCTCTCAGTCCTCGGTCATCACCCTTGAAGTTTCCCTTTATGCAAAAATTAAGCTTCATTAATCTAAAAAGCAAAGTCAGATTTTGAATAGTTGGCTTACCAAATGAGATCCAACACTGCCTTGTGGTTGGAATTCAGAGGCTTCTGCCATATGACTCCAGCATGAGTCCAACTTGATTTTCAAGCTTTGTTATTCGTCCATACATAAGCACCCAGAAGATGTTTGTTTGTCCATCCCTCCATTCATCCATCCATCCATTCATTCATTCATCTATCTATCCACCATCTATCCACGTTCATCGAGAACTCACTCTGTGCCAGTAACTGTGCTTCTGCCGGGCAGCCTCCCCCTCCTCCTAAGTCTAGACCACTAGGGCGGAGTCTCCCTCGCCCACATCCCATAGCACACAGTTCTGGCTCCATTCATTGTCATTACATTGAATTATAGTTTCCCATATATAGCCTTCTTCCATAAACTAGAAGCTCCCTTTAGATAAAAATGAACCTTTTAACCATTCTGTCCTTATAATTGCAGAATAAATGTTTGATGAACAAATAGTTTTAAGTTCAGAAATTAGTGAAGTGTGGTGTCTGTCTTGGGCATGTTCATTGTTCAGTAGATCATGGTGAAAACAAATTGTTTTGGCCTCAGCAAAATCTGTCTCAAGATTTTGCTGCCAATATACTTGGACAGAGTTGGAACTTTTATAACTTCTGTTAACTCTGAGGTGGAGACCACTTAAGTTCCTGCTCTTCTCAGTGTTATCAGTGGCTGGAAACTGCACAGTGGTAGGGTCCTCAACAATCCCAAGCCTAGTTTTGCTAGTAAGCTGTCAGTTTACCATCCCTCCAAAACATCCAGGTCTTCACCTGTAATAAAGGGGAATCATAGCATTTGCCATATCAACCTAAAAAGGGCCTTGTGAAGTTCCAGTGAATAAGTAGGTGTGAAAAGGTCTTGTTAGCTGAGAACTCCTGTATGTTCACAAAGATGTTACAGTTAGCTGTTGATACATTTTTAAAAATTTTTATTGGAAATAGTTGATTTATTGGAAATAGTTGCATTAGTTTCAGGTATACAGCAAAGTGAATCAGTTACACATATACATGTAGCCACTCTTTTTTTTAGATCCTTTTTCTATATAGGCCATTACAGAGTATTGAGCAGGTTCTTACTAGTTATCTGTTATGTATATAGTAGTGTGTATATGTCAGTCCCAATCTCTGTTTATCCCTTACCCCCTTCCATTCTGGTAACCATGTTTGTTTTCTACATCTGTGACCCTACTTCTGTTTTATAAATACATGCATTTGTACCCTTTTCTTTAGACTCTACACATAAGTGGTATCCCATGATATTTGTCCAGCTGTTGGTATTTTTTCAAAAAACTTAATAGTTGTTTTGCAATATCATGACCGAAACCACATAGCTAGTAGGTGCTGCAGCTGGAATTTGAAATCAGGCAGACTTGTGATAGAGTCCAAGATGTTAGACCCCCACCTTATCTTCTCTAGAGCAAGGACAGGGATAGGCCCTCTCCCGAGGGTTGTGAGATCATGAATGTAAAGCACTTATCACAGTACCTGGCATGTCATAAGCTTTCCATAATTAACAGCTATTTTTTTCAAGGGTAAAGTTCCCTCTTGGTGAGTTATGTAATGCCCTCTGACACAGGAATGACCCTCCCAGCACAGAAGTGTGCACTGGATGCATTCAGAACCAACAGAGACAGCAACATTCTCATTGCTACCTCGGTTGCCGATGAAGGCATTGACATTGCTCAGTGCAATCTGGTCATCCTCTATGAGTATGTGGGCAATGTCATCAAAATGATCCAAACCAGAGGTAAGAAGAGCTTTGATGCTCAAAGGCTACCATTTTGTCTGACTTGTGAATGTGTCTGTCATTCCCGCCCTTCTCCTTTACTGTGACTGGCGGCACAGTGGACCCTTCTATCACTGGCCCTTATGGTGACCTACTTGGTCAGGATGGGGTGGCTACAGTTTTGTCCACAATTTTGTCTGTTTTTGTTCTTGTTCACAATGAATACTGCTTACTTGGTTAATACTGGCTGACATGTTGATGGAAGGAAAATTCCAGCTTTGAGGCTTCAGCAGTCACATGTAAGCCGTTCATGGTTCTGCTTAGGTGCTGGTGGGTCCCCTGTCTGCCAGAAAGGACATGCAAGGAGTTCTCCCACTGGAACTAGGCAGTCTCCTAACTAGTCTTTCTTATTTTTTCTTAATTTCCATAACTACAGCTGCCACATTATTTTTCCTGAAAAACAGCTCTGAGCATGTCACCCCCCCTGTATAGAAACTCCCATGGTTCCCAAATGTTCTTGATGTTAAAACATTTTCAAAGCCCAGCACCCTTTTATCTTTCCAACCTTATTTTCCATTCTTCCACTTTGTGCATTATCCACTT
>SJYW01038705.1:1179403-1196733 GCA_006410735.1 Raphicerus campestris
GAGCACAGGTGGGGAAGATGACAGGTTAGAGGAAGCCACACTGGCTGACAGCGATTCCATGATCAGTGCAAGCAGGTCAAATAGCAGTTTTCAACGCCATACAATTTATGGGACAAAAATCAAGCCAGTGAGTTTATGTTCAGTTGTCTGACTTGGGACCAGCCTGCAGACAACAGGAACAAATGATTCTGGCGCCTTCGCGTGTGTGGGGCATGCGCCGGCCAGGCGCTGCACTAAGTCCTTTGCGTCTGCTATCACCAGAATGCTCGCAGCTTTCTGAAACACGTACTGTTATCACTTCCCGTTTACAGCTGTGAAAACTTAGGCACAAAGAGGTTCATGAACTTGCTCAAAGATATATAGTTAATAAGTTTACCTCAACTCCAAAGACCATTGCTCTTAACCACATCCCATGCTTCCCTGAGCTTTCTTTAAAATCACTAGCATTTCATCACATGTCATATGAAAAAGAAAGACCCCCAGGCTGCCCTGTTAATTACCTGTACAATGGCTTCTACCACAGCTTCTGGTAAGGGCCCACTGTTGCCGATGCAGGTCATGCAGCCGTAGCCCACCACGTCAAACCTGGGGCGGGAGAGAAGCACGGGACGCGGGATGACTCTCAGTGGGCCCACCTGCTGGCTCCTGGAGACCACTGATTTAAAGACGGCCAACACAGGGCTGCTTCTGTGAGGCTTTCCTTCTCGGGAACATTTTGATCTACTATTCATCCGTCCCAAATCATTCGATTAAGGCTCCTTTTTATAATTTATTTTAAAAAAAGACTGAAGTATAGTTGATTTCATATTTATATTCTATTTTACCTATTTTATCCCATACTCCTAATCCCTCCCCCTTCCAAATCCCTGATTTCTCCTTTGGTAACAAGAAGTTTGCTTTCTGTATCTGTGAGTCTGTTTCTATTTTGTAAAAAGACTCATTTACATAATATTTTTTTAAAGAGTCCACATACTACTGCTAATAAACATTTGTTTTTCTCTGTTGACTCACTTCCTTTAGTACCGTATTCTCTAGGTCCATCCATATTGTCGTGAATGGCAATACTTCCTTCTATTTTATGGCTGAGCAGTATTGTTATGTGTGTATCTTTTTATCCATTCATCTGTTGATGGACACTTAGGTTGCTTCCATGTCCCAGCTATTACAAATAGTGCTGCTGTAAATACGTGGGTGCATTTATCTTTCTCAATTAGTCTTTGTCTTTCCCAGATATATGCCCAGGAGTGGAACTGCTGGCAATATAGTAGTTCTACTATATTTAGTTTTTTAAGGAACCTCCATACTGTTTTCCATATTGGTGACACTAATTTACATCCTCACCTACAATGTAAGAAGGTTCACTTTTCTCTACACCCTCCATAGCATTTATTATCTGTAAGACTTTTTGATGATGGCCTTTCTGACTGGCGTAAGGTGATACCTCATCATAGTTTTGATTTGCATTCCTCCAATTATTAGTGATATTGAGGATCTTTTTATGTGCCTCTTGGTATCTGTAAGTCTTCTTTGAAAAAATGTCTATTCAGGTCTTCTCATTTTTTGATTCGGTTGTCTGTCTGATATTGAGCTGTATAAGCTATCTGTATATTCTGGAAATTAACCCTTTGTCAGGTGCATTGTTTGCAAATATTTTCCTCCCATTCTATAGCTTATCTTTTAATTTTGCTGATGGTTTACTTTGATGTGCAGAGTTTTTTGATTCCGATTAGGTCCTATCTATTTTTGCTTTTGTTTGTTTTACCTTGGGATATTGCTACGCCTTATGAGGAGACTACCTAAATGATCTGTAATTTTTAAAGTTGAAATCAGATATCTGATATCTTTATTCACTACTCTTATTATATACTCTCAGGGACTTCCAACTTTTATGAAGTACATGATAAAGATCTATGTCAATTAAATCAGTAATAGATTACTAGGAGAAACTGTATTTGGAAACAAATAATTGACTTCAGTGAATCACAACATTTCTAGGCATGTGAAATAATTGTTTTCATACAGAGGGCAGACTCTCTGTGGCAGAGCCAACATTAGCCCATAGCATACCTTCATGTAACTGAGAAAAGTTGCCCCCTCCCCTAGGAGGGCAGTGGTACAGTGGAACACAGGCTTGATATCAGCCCATGCTCTCTTCACAGACACCCTTGTCTGATGAACAACCAGCACAACTGTACAGGAAGGCCCTGCCTGTTGGAAAGTGAGGGTTTGAGTCTGCATTGATGAAAGACTATGCAATTAGATACCATCAGATAAGCTTACATCCATTTCAAGGTGACTGAGCAAGGGACCTGCGGAGTACGACGCAACAAAAGCAATGGTGTAAGAGACCTCTCCCTCACCCGAGCTGAGACAGGTAAGGCATGACTCCGCTTTCCCGCAGGTAGTAGNCTTAAATCGCTGGACCACTGGGGAAGTCCTGATTATGGTTCTTAATTAAGAGGCTCTTGAAAGTGAAAGTGAAGTCGCTTAGTCATGTTCGACTCTTTGCGACCCCATGGACTGTAGCCCACCACGCTTCTCCGTCCATGGGATTTTCCAGGCAACAGTACTGGAATGGGTTGCCATTTCCTTCTCCAGAGGATATTCCTGACCCAGGGATCGAACCCAGGTCTCCCACGTTGTAAGCAAGACACNCCCATGGACTGTAGCCCACCACGCTTCTCCGTCCATGGGATTTTCCAGGCAACAGTACTGGAATGGGTTGCCATTTCCTTCTCCAGAGGATATTCCTGACCCAGGGATCGAACCCAGGTCTCCCACGTTGTAAGCAAGACACTTTACCGTCTGAGCCAGCAGGGAAGTAACACTAAGAGGCTCCTAAGGCTTAGCAAATTGCCAAAGTGCCCCTCCTATGCACCTGCCTTCAACTGGCCATAGATCCGCAACATTCTACATTAGCCCAGTTAAAACGGTAATTCCCCCGTCTCCTATCACAAACCACGAGCTGTGTGCCCAGCACTGTGGGCTACACTTTTTCAATACATTATTTCAATCTCTAATCCTTTATCCCAGTCTTCTGAAACAAACACTATTATTATCCTCATGTATAGATGAGGAAATACTGGCTCAAGATTAAATAACTTTTCCATGGAACACAGGCTGTAAATGGCAGAACCAAGAGCCAAAGCTGAGTTGAACTCCAAAGTTCAAAGTTCTAACTCATGATACTGTATCACCAGGAATATGACCCCAAATGCTCTGCTGTTTCATTCAGAAAGCTCCTGGTTGCAGGAGATAATACGCATGGTTTGCCCAAATGGACACGCAGTCCTCCCATTTCTCTGACAATAAATTAAGACTGCTGGAGAGCTTGATTCCTGGATCCACATCAGATCAGCATTTTTTGTTTGCCTGTTCATTTTCACTGAATTGTCAAGGTCATTAGCTGTCAGCATGGATCTTATAACAGATGACTGTCTGATCTTCTTTAGCATATTTATCGTGACCTGTTGTTACGTTCCAGTGTTCACTACACCCCATGTCACCCTCTCCATGAAAACNCCAGAATAGCTTGTTCAAGCAGAGTGAATGCTGTGGTGAGAGTCAGGTGAAGAGTGGATATGCTTTGAAAAAGGAGAGTTAGAAAAAATGAAAAGGAGGGTTGAGTGTGTTTATAGGCAAGAGAGGGCTGTAAGAAAGCTGCTCAGCTCTTAGCTAAGGTGGGAGGAGGCACCAAGGGGTTCAGTTTGGAGAGGAAATACCTTCAGTACTAGGCTTCAGGAAGATTCATCATCGAGATGGGTGAAAAGAAGCCTGTGCATGAAGAAGCCAGGCATGGGGAGGGTCTCCACCCACCTCTCCCAGCTCCCTACCTTGGCCCCCAGGCAGCTCTCAAAGTCCTTTTTCATATCAGACACGGCAACTTTGTCCTGAGGCCTTTTGGGTCCGCTGCAGCAAGGCACTACTGTTTTCAAGTCTAATTCCACAACCTGTCCACCCAGAAGAAAAGGAACCATAGAATTGACATTATACCCACACACACACACAAACACAGCTGTGCCAGAGAATTTACACCACAATAGAAACACAAACCAAACCACCACATTCAAAACCAAGAAAGTCAGGGTCCCTTTTTAACACTGAAGGGAATTTCCAGAGATGCAGATGAGCACTTTGGTAGCATGCGACAGGCAGAAGCCTTGCCCACTCTCAGAAAGACCAGGGTGGGCACTATGGCTGCTGTGGTCTTCCACTTGGCCCTCTTTATAAAGTAGCTCATACATCCTTTCTATTGCTTAAGTTAGTGTGAGATGTGTTTCCTACTGAAACGACAGATAAACCATTGTAATTTTTCTAGGATGACTTGGAGGGATGTTGTCATTAAATTATCAGTGCCAAGAAATGGGCCCTAGTCTGATGGAATATTTCCTTCCCTCAGTGTATTAATAATAGGAAAGGAAATAATAGTCCCACATCTGGTTTACCCTCTGATCTTGGCTGTAGAGAAAAATGTGGGTTTAGTTTGCACCCTAGACAATGAGTGAAGATAAGCAGTGGATAAATCTGAACTAACTGATTGGCTCACACTTAATCAATTGGCTTGCACTTTCATTTCTTTCCCATTTATAATTCGGATGAGCTTATCAGCCTTTAAATAGCTCCAGTCCTTCTAAACTTCTTCTCCAAGGGTCGTCTATATAAGAGGAATAAATCAGAAAAGGAGACACTCAACCTCATGGCCAGGAAGAACGGGGGAAGTTATGCTATTTTGTTATGTCTGCAATTCCTTATCTTTTTTATTTTTTCAGCCTTTAACACCCTGTTCTTTTGTGATAACTTGGCAGTGACTAATTTCCTACAAGTACACTCCCCTAGGAAAAACTTTCACAATTAAAACCACAGGCTTGAGGAAGAGGAAACGTGTTCAATGAGAGGTGCTCCCATACCTGGGCAAAGTCTGGGTCTTGAGAGGAGTCACTGAAGTCCCGAAACATTCCTACAGCCTGAAGATACTGTTTAATATACTTTACTTTTTCTTTGTCCCGACCTAATGGGCATTTTAAGAAGTAACAAGTAACAGATGTCAGTATTTTCTGATGAAACTAATACCTTTAGTAGCAACTGCATAAATAATGAGGGTTTCACTTAAAACACTCCAAGCCCTCTGCTGACACTGCAGCCTGCAGGCTCATGGTCTGACTTTCCAACTGATGCTGCTGTTTACTAGGGACCATGAACCAATCTGCTGTTCTATCAAGGGACTGTTTTCTGAAAAGGATTCTAGTCTTAGTTATAAGTACTCCTCTCTCTGGGTTATAGTTCTTTCTTTTTCCCCAATTATTTGGCAGCACTGTGTGGCATGTAGGATCTTAGTCCCCTGACCAGGGGTGAAACACATGTCCCCTGCATTGGAAGCATGGAGACTTAAATCGCTGGACCACTGGGGAAGTCCTGATTATGGTTCTTAATTAAGAGGCTCTTGAAAGTGAAAGTGAAGTCGCTCAGTCATGTTCGACTCTTTGCGACCCCATGGACTGTAGCCCACCACGCTTCCCCGTCCATGGGATTTTCCAGGCAACAGTACTGGAATGGGTTGCCATTTCCTTCTCCAGAGGATATTCCTGACGCAGGGATTGAACCCAGGTCTCCCACGTTGTAAGCAAGACGCTTTACCGTCTGAGCCAGCAGGGAAGTAACACTAAGAGGCTCCTAAGGCTTAGCAAATTGCCAAAGTGCCCCTCCTATGCACCTGCCTTCAACTAGCCATAGACCCGCAACATTCTACATTAGCCCTGTTAAAACGGTAATTTCCCCGTCTCCTACCACAAACCACGAGCTGTGTGCCCAGCACTGTGGGCTACACTTTTTCAATACATTATTTCAATCTCTAATCCTTTATCCTGGCCTTCTGAGACAAACACTATTATTATCCTCATGTATAGATGAGGAAATACTGGCTCAAGATTAAATAACTTTTCCGTGGAACACAGGCTATAAATGGCAGAACCAAGAGCCAAAGCTGAGTTTAACTCCAAAGTTCACAGTTCTAACTCATGATACTGTATCACCAGGAATATGACCCCAAATGCTCTGCTGTTTCATTCAGAAAGCTCCTGGTTGTAGGAGATAATACGCATGGTTTGCCCAAATGGACACGCAGTCCTCCCATTTCTCTGATAATAAATTAAGACTGCTGGAGAGCTTGATTCCTGGATCCACATCAGATCAGCATTTTTTGTTTGCCTGTTCATTTTCACTGAATTGTCAAGGTCATCAGCTGTCAGCATGGATCTTATAACAGATGACAGTCTGATTTTCTTTAGCATATTTATCGTGACCTGTTGTTGCATTCCAGTGTTCACTACACCCCATGTCACCCTCTCCATGAAAACACATGGGAGAAATTTCTCTTAGGTTTCCGTTAAGAAAGGGTTCGCCTTCTCTAAAACCATTTGTTTCATTTCAATAGATGTTAAGAAATTCAGTACCAGATTAGTAAGAGGTTCGGTGGCCACCTCTAGATCACAGAAACCAATCTTATCTCTGGGCGTAGTTTGCAGCTTTCCCCTCCCCACCATCCCTTCCCTTCTCTTCTTTAGGGTGCTGCCTCTACTGTTTAATTGGGGGACAGAGGCAGAAGGCAGCACTCTGATTCTCAGCTTTCTCTGAACTATACAAAAGACCTTCTGTTCTCAGGGTTCTGCACTTACCTGTCTGCACCAGGTACTTGATACTGACTTCATCAACTGGGAAAAAGGCGGCAGTGGCCCCATACTCTGGACACATGTTGGCAATCGTAGCTCGGTCGGCAATGGACAGTTGGGCTACTCCTGGCCCAAAGAACTCGACAAACTTGCCCACTACCCCAACCTGGCGGAGGTGCTGAGCAACAGGATAATAACAGAATTTGAGATTTGATAACCCACATTTTTTTTTCAGTATTTATTTTTTATGGTCATGCCAGGTGGCATGCAGGATGGCAGTTCCCCAATCAGGGACTGAACTCATGCTCCCCACACTGGGAGAGCAGAGTCTTAACCAGTGGACCAACAGAGAAGTCCTGGTAACCCTTATTTAAAATGCAGAACTATCCCCTTGCAGTTCTCATAAACTAGCCTTGTGAGTCAACACAAACAATAAATTAGCCCCATATATTCTGAATTATGGGCTTCTCAGCTGGCTCAGTGGTAAAGAATCTGCCTACCAATGTAGGAGACGCAGGTTGGACCCTTGGGTTGGGAAGATCCCCTGGAGTAGGAAATGGCAACCTGCTCTAGTATTTTTGCCTGGAAAATTCCATGGACAGAGGAGCCTGGCCGGCTACAGTCCATGGGGTCACAAAGAGTCAGACACAACTGAGCACACATTATAGATTACTTTTAAAAATAAAACTNATCCCCTGGAGTAGGAAATGGCAACCTGCTCTAGTATTTTTGCCTGGAAAATTCCATGGACAGAGGAGCCTGGCCGGCTACAGTCCATGGGGTCGCAAAGAGTCAGACACAACTGAGCACACATTATAGATTACTTTTAAAAATAAAACTTAAAAAGCAACACAACTAAAACAACATGGTATCCTGTAGTAGATCCTAGAACAGAAAAGGGACATTACCAAAAAGACTGGTGGGGTTTCTAGTTTAGTTAAAAATGGCATACCAATGTTAACTACTATTTCTGATAAATGTACCATGGTTATGTAAGATGTTAACATTTGGGGGAGCTGAGAGAAAGGTAATAGAACTCTGTATTACCTTAACTTGCCTATAGATCTAAAATTATTTCAAAACAGTTCTTGAAAAAGAAAATATAAAGATATAATATTAAGAAAAGTTTTTCAAAATGAGAAAACTAAGGATTAAATAAATTCTTTCAACTTAAATTAGTTACGATTTGCATTTACTGAGTAAGCAAATACCTTGTTTCCAAGTGCATAATGAATGAATATCCTGAACACAGGTATAAGTCAAAGGTAACCAAAAGGTTCAGGCAGTCTGACTCCCACACCTTTTCCATACAAGGCATCAGCCAGAGCTGCAGCATCAGTGACCAGCTTGGGCCTGCATGAAATCAGTTTCATGAAGTGTGGACAGCCACGTAGACAGGCTCTTCTGATTATGTGGAATTCTGCCAAATTTTGTGAGTAAAGCCTATATTATTCTACACTTGCACGATGTGGACATCTCTNTGAATATCCTGAACACAGGTATAAGTCAAAGGTAACCAAAAGGTTCAGGCAGTCTGACTCCCACACCTTTTCCATACAAGCCATCAGCCAGACCTGCAGCATCAGTGACCAGCTTGGGCCTGCATGAAATCAGTTTCATGAAGTGTGGACAGCCATGTAGACAGGCTCTTCTGATTATGTGGAATTCTGCCAAATTTTGTGGGTAAAGCCTATATTATTCTACACTTGCACAATGTGAACATCTCTGATAAGCTATAATATTCACACACATCCAATTCTGATTTCCATGAAGATTAAATCAAAAGCATAGTATCCATCCCAAATGCTCCAAGCCTCTAAACTATACAACCAGGAAAAACTTTGTGATAATAAAAAAATTACTTTTCTAATAATCTTTCAAAATGAAACTGCCTTCTTTCTGCAAAGCAAGCAAACCATCATAAAAGATTACTTTCAACAACAGCAAAACCAAAACCAAAACCAAAACCAAAAAAACCCAACCAACTAGTATTTTCCAGCTTGGAAAAACATCNCTAATAATCTTTCAAAATGAAACTGCCTTCTTTCTGCAAAGCAAGCAAATCATCATAAAAGATTACTTTCAACAACAGCAAAACCAAAACCAAAACCAAAACCAAAAAAACCCAACCAACTAGTATTTTCCAGCTTGGAAAAACATCCATTACAATAATGTAACTTAAAATACAGAGAAAGAAATTTTAAAAGTCAAAAATTATTCATAGAAAGAGTCTGTTATTTACATACAAAGAAGAAGCACATGGAAAAAGTACAGAAGTATAAACATATGCATGGAAATGACTTCGTACAACCTCAGCATAGCGATTATCTCTAGAAATGAAGAGGGTGGCTTTAGCCGTAAACATTGCATTTCACTTCTTTAAAAAGTGTACATACAGAGAGAGTTCTGAAGCAAAAATAGCAAAATGTTACCATCTGTTAAGTTTATGTGGTGGGCATATAAGTGTCATTTTAACTTCTGTGTATTTAAACTATTTCATGGTTTCAAAAACTTTTTTCTTAAAGAAAAATATCCATGCAGCAACAGAGTAATGTGAACCTAATGATCTGAAATTTGACCACAGAATTCTCACCTTATCTTGTCTCTTTTAAAGTCATCAACGCACTGCTTCCTAGCATTTCTAGAGCACATGCAAACCAAGAGAGTCCATCAAGGACTTCCTTCCGGTTTGTCACTGAGACTCTCTACGACCCCAGAAGAGGNTCTGATCTCGAGACCTGTGGTCTGCAAGATTCCCCTTTACAAGAAGGGAGCCCTGACAACCTGATGCATAAGCTGACCCCACGCTCAGGTGCACTGTGCACCTCGCTGGATAGAGCCGCGCAAGTGAGCGATTCCTGACAGCGTGGGCAAAATCTCTACTGGGATCAGTGAACTCTGCTACCTGTTACCCAGACCATTTCCAAGCCCAGGCAGCAGTCTTGCTAATGGATTCTGTGAAGGAGACTGAGTAGCTTATGGGCAGCACACTGCTAAACCGTCGCTCTTGCTAGAAGACTGTTGTCGTGGTTGCTTCAGTGCTAAGTCACGTCTCTCTGTGACCCCATGGACTGTAGCACAGCCTCACTATCCTTCACTGCCCTGTAAAGGACTGTCTCCCAGAGTCTGCTCAAACTCCAGTCCACTGAGTCAATGATGCCATCCAACTCTCACCCTCTGCTGCCCTCTTCTACTGCCCTCAGTCTTTTCTAGCAGCAGGGTCTTTTCCAGTGAGTCAGCTCTTCATATCATGTGGCCAAAGTACTGGAGCTTCAGCTTTAGCATTGGTCCTTCCAATGAATATTCGGGGTTGATTTCCTTTAGGATTGACTGGTTTGATCTCCTTGAGTCCAAGGGACTCTCAAGAGTCTTCTCTAGCACCACAGTTAGAAAGCATCAGTTCTTTGATGCTCAGCCTTCTTTATGGTTGTCCAATTCTCATATCCATACATGACTGCTGGAAAAACCATAGCTTTGACTAGATGGACGTTTGTCAGCAAACTGATGTCTCTGCTTTTTTTTTAAGATTCACTTACTTGGCTGTGGTGGGCCTTTGCTGCTGCACACAGGCTTTCCAGCTGCTGAGAGCGGGACTACCCTTCAGGGCAGTGCTTGGGCCCCACCGCGGTGGCCTCCCCTGCTGCAGAGCACAGGCTCTCGGGTATGCAGGCTACAGCAGTCGTGGTGGATGGGCTCTAGAATGCTGGCATGTGAGATCTTCCCAGGCTGGGGATTGAAACGGTGTCCTCTGTATTGCAAGGTGGATTTTCAACCAGTGGACCATCAGGGAAGCCTTGTCTCTCCTTTAGGTCTACGCTGTCTAGGTTTGTAGACAAACCTAGACACTTGCTCCTTTTATTTCACGGAGCAAGTGTCTTTTAATTTCATTGCTGTAGTCATCATCTGCAGTGAGTTTGGAGCCCAAGAAAACAGTCTGTCACTGTTTCCATTGTTTCCCCAACTATTTGCCATGAAGTGACAGGACTGGATGCCATGACCTTAGTTTTTTCAATGTTGAGTTTTAAGGCAGTATTTTCACTCTCCTTTTTCCCCCTCATCAAGAGGTTCTTTAGTTCTTTTTCACTTTCTGCCATAAAGGTGGTGTTATCTGCATATTTGAGGTTATTGATATTTCTCCCAGCAATCATGATTCCAGCTTGAGCTTCATCCAGCCTGGAATTTCACAAATATACTCTGCAAAGAAGTTAAATAAGCAGGGTGAAAATATACAGCCTTGACATACTCCTTTCCCATTTTGAACCAGTTCATTGTTCCAAGTCCCGTTCTAACTGTTGCCTCCTGACTTGCAGACAGGTTTTGCAGGAAACAGGTAAGGTGGTCTGGTATTCCTACCTCTTGAAGAATTTTCCACAGTTTGTTGTGATCCACACAGTGAAAGGCTTTAGCGTTGTCAACGAAGCAGATGTTTTTCTGGAATTCGCTTGCTTTTTCTATGATCCAACAGATGTTGGCAATTTGATCTCTGGTTCCTCTGCCTTTTCTAAATCTAGTTTGTATATCTAAGTTCTTGGTTCACATTCTACTGAAGTCTGGCTTGAAGGATTTAAGCATTACCTTGCTAGCACGTGAAATGAGTGCAACTGTGTGGTAGTTTGAACATTCTTTGGCATTCTTTGCCCTTCTTTGGGATTGGAATGAAAACTGACCTTTTCCAGTCCTGTGGCCACTGCTGAGTTTTCCAAAGTTGCTGGCATACTGAGTGCAGCACTTTCACAGCATCATCTTTCAGGATTTGAAGTAGCTCAACTGGAATTCCATCACCTCTACTAGTTTGTTTGTAGCGATGCTTTCTAAGGCCCACTTGACTTCACATTCCAGGATGTCTGGCTCTAGGTGAGTGATAACCATCGTGGTTATCTGTGTCATTAAGAATTGTTTTGTACAATTCTTCTGTGTATTCTTGCCACCTCTTCTTAATATCTTCTGCTTCTGTTAGGTCCATACCGTTTCTGTCCTTTATTGAAGGACAGAAGACGGTCTGGGACCACACACCAGCTGACAGTGATGGTATCTGTTTGGCACAGTCAGATTCGTAGAGATGTTTGCAATAGGTGAATGATTTTAGCTAAATGCCAATGATAAAGTAAGATTCACCTTTTCAGGTCTCTTTCCAGGCTTTGGGGTATATAATTCTATTTAGCTGCTTCTACTGTCACAGTTGAATCCTCTTAGGTTATTTTGTGATAGAGAAAGAAGCATGGATGTGAATGAACCCTATGACCAGCCACAAGATTCCCAGGTACCAGCAGGAAGGAGCAGAGTAAAGCTGGAACCCAGGTAGCAGAACTCCTGCCAGTAGTGGGTGGGGTGTCTCTTGTGCCATCCAAACACTTCATTTGGGAAGAGATGGGAAGCTGGGGACAGACAGGTATACACTGTCTATTTAAAATGGAAAACCAACAGGGGCCTACTGTAGAGCACAAGGAACTCTGCTCAATGTTATGTGGCAGCCTGGATGGGAGGGGAGTTGTGGGGAGAATGCATACATGTATACGTATGGTTGAGTCCCTTTGCTGTTCACGTGAAGCTACCACAACACTGTTACTAGGCTGTACCCAGGACAAAATTAAAAATTAAACAAACAAACAAACAAAACCATAAGTGGGGAGAAAAGGGTTTGGGGGTGGGGTGGAGACTGTGCATATCAGTTCCCTAGAAAGTTTCTCTAGTTTGAAAGGCTTTCAGGTGATTCACTGAGAACCTCTGTGCTATGGTCTAAAGTACAGACAACACGCCCTCTGAATTACTTACTGAGCACAACTAAGACACAGAGTGGATTTTTAAAATCTGTGCAAACATCAGAAAGAGGTTTATTCTGTAGTTCATATGGTTTATTCACCTTGCTTCTCACACTTTCCTAAATATACCCTTCCTGATGTTTCCTAGCTTGCAATCCAAAGTAACATAACATCACTGTATCTCTTAGTTTACTTCAGTTCACTCTCAAGATTAGCTGTGCTTCCTTTTCTTCTGTTTAAAGAGAAATTAATTGGTCCTGCTCCCAAACCGACTGCTGTGTATCTAAACATCATGCTACTTATAAACAGCTTTTTGTCAAAAGTGAGATTCCAAGGATGTCTATGTAAATATAAACAAGATTGAGGTCAGAACCATTCAGGCCAGCAAACCACCATGGCTGGTCGTTGGTTCTTTTACAAACTAGAGAGCTAGAAATGTTCGGGTTTTTTTGCTTTATTTGATGCAGATGCATCTGGGAAGCTGAAATAGCTAAATATCTCTGAATCTTCCCAGCATGTGTGTGTTAGTCACTTAGTTTTTGTCCGACTCTTAGCGACCCCGTGAACAAGTAGCTGGCTAGGCTCCTCTGTCCGTGGAATTCTCTAGGCAAGACTACTGAAGTGGGTTGTCATTCCCTTCTCCATGGGACCTTCTCAACCCAGGGATCAAATCCAGGTCTCCTGTGTTGCAGGCAGATTCTTTACTGTCTGAGCCACCAAGGAAGCCCAATTTTCAGAGACCAAATCATTTCTTTGATCTTCCTGCTGCTGCTGCTGCTAAGTTGCTTCAGTCGTGTCCGACTCTGTGGGACCCCACAGACAGCAGCCCATTGGGCTCCACCATTCCTGGGATTCTCCAGGCAAGAACACTGGAGTGGGTTGCCATTTCCTTCTCCAATGCATGAAAGTGGAAAGTGACAGTGAAGTCCCTCAGTCGTGTCCGACTCTTAGCGACCCCATGGACTGCAGCCTACCAGGCTCCTCTGTCCATGGGATTTTCCTAGCTGTTCATAAAAGTACTTGGGGAAAAAAAAACCCACGAAAAATAATACAAAAATCTCTTAAATGTGATACCTGCAACCAAAAGAATTTTAAAGGAGAAGTCATAAGTGCAATTATCTATTTTGGGAGAGAATGGGGGAAAAAAAGGTAGTGCTGTTGTATGAAAAATGGGGCAAGAAAGGATGGTCATGTTCTAGGTCTTGAGTGGCCAAGTGAGGGCCCTTGGCTTTGTGCAGGAAAGAATTCAAAATGAGCCATAGTAAAGTGAAAATGGGTTTATTCAGAGAGACCCACTCTGTCCATAGATAGAGTGTGGGCTATCTCAGAAGGTGAGAGGTGGCCTAGGGCATGGAGTCCTCTTGAAAAGTTAGACCAGACCCCGGGTGTAGGGGTGGTTAGTTTCTATGGGCTGGGGAATTTCACTGGATACTGAGGAGGAGGAATATTCTAACTATCTTGGTTGAGGGGGTGGGGATTTCCAGGAACTGGGGCAACTCTCGCTTTTTGACTTTTTATGGTTGGCCCTATAACTGTCATGGCACCTGTGAGGCATTTAGCATATGCTAACGTATTACAGGGCTTCCCTGGTGGCTCAGATGGTAAAGAATCTGCCTGCAATGCAGGAGACCTGCATTCAATTCCTGGGTCAGGAAGACTCCTGGCGAAGGGAATGGCAACCCACTCCGGCATTCTTTCTGGCGAATTCCATGGACAGAGGAGCCTGGCAGGCTACAGTCCATGAGACCCCAGAGTCAGACACGACAGTATTACTGTGTTACAGTGAGTGTGCAATGCGGCAAGGTCTGTGGGAATCTGAGTCTCCTGACATCTTGAACCTAGTGGTTTCTACCCAGCTTCTGTCATATCCTCAGGATATGTTCTTCTTTTAAAGGTTGCACCCTGTCTACTTCCCTCCTGTCTCAGTGCAGAAGGAGGGTCTTGGAGAAAGAATGGCTTTATAACAATATTAGCAAATCCATCAGCACATTTTTCTTGGGCAGTAATTAATGCAAGGTGCACTTTACACCACAGAAATTAATGAGACTCTGTCTTCAGAAAGCTTTGGAGTCACACAATAACTTGTCACTCTGGGTTACAATTTTAACTTGTCACAAGTTAACTTATTACAGTTTTAACTAACTCTTTTGTCTCATCCTGGACCACTGGCCAGAGTGCTCCACATATATTCCTAGAGTTTTTAAAAGAGCTGCAACAGTTTTTGAAGGGTTTAGTTTCATTCGATAGAGAAGGAAATGGCAGCCCACTCCAGTACTCTTGCCTGGAGAATCCCAGGGACAGAGGAGCTGGTGGGCTGCCGTCTATGGGATCGCACAGAGTCGGACATGACTGAACTGACTTAGCAGCAGCAGCAGTTTCATTCGAAATAAACCACAGAACCTTTCGGGGTCTCAGTTTCCCAGTCTGTAATACAGGGCTACTTGATGATCTAAAAAGTCCCTTCTGGGTGAAAAAAATTCTATAATTCATTCATTCATTTGTTCAATATATCTTTACATTAACCATGTAATATGTTTTAGGCACTCAGGAACAAAATTGACAAAGCTCCTTCATGGTGCTTCCATTTCAGAAGGGGAGACTAAACAAATAAATACAGAGACAGAATGTCAGGCCGTGACCAGTTCCATGGATAAAGCAGGGCCAGGCAGCAGGGCATGTTCTGTGAAGCATTATCAGGAGACCAAAGAAGACCTCACTGACGTGGAGCCACTTGAGAAAAACTGTGGAGGAAGTGAGGGGAATCTGGAGGAGGGGTCAGCTCACGTGCGAAGGCCCTGAGGTGGGTCTGAGGGAAGGCAGAAGGGGGTGAGCGAGGGCAGGAAAGAAGACTGAGGTTGGGTGTAGCAGAGCCCGTCACTGTAGGAACTCAGACTAAGGGCCAACCACAAAGTGCACTCCTAACTTTAGATGTGGTTTAAACTGTATGTTTCCAACACCAGAATTTAGGTTTGATAAGATATTAACTCATGTTGCTGCTGCTAAGTCGCTTCAGTCGTGTCCAACTCTGTGTGACCCCATAGACGGCAGCCCACCAGGCTTCCCCGTCCCTGGGATTCTCCAGGCAAGAATACTGGAGTGGGTTGCCACTTCCTTCTCCAGTGCATGAAAGTGAAAAAGTGAAAGTGAAATCACTCAGTCGTGTCCAACTCTTAGCGACCCCATGGACTGCAGCCTACCAGGCTCCTCCATCCATGGGATTTTTCCAGGCAAGAGTACTGGAGTGGGGTGCCCTTGCCTTCTCCGATTAACTCATAATATGAAAACATCTGACTGTCACTGAAGAAGTAGCTACTTCCTGAAATCTAACCTTTCTGTTCCTCCAAACTTCATTAAGTCACATTGGAAATTTTCAGGATGTATCATAGAAGTGATCATGACTCACTCAGCAGATGTGCACAGCCACAGCCAAAGGCAGTGGTCAGAATTTGGGTGGATCATAGCCCTGTGACCACAGCACTGTCTGAACAAGCCCCCCTCGCCTCTTTCAGGCTCAGTGCCCAAGATGGCACATCACCGCATGCAATTCCCAACACAGAAAGCTTGCCTGACACATCTTTTAAGTTCATTTAAAGTTAACTACAGTAGCACAAACCCCAAAGAACAGAAGTAGTTATTTTTATTTTCTGGTATCACTACGAGCTAATATAGATAGGTCCACAGGAAAGTATTGGTGAACTTCACATTTATTATCCTGGAGATGCACTGAGAAAGGCAAGTCACTGTGGGGTCATGGAACATTTGTCCAGAGGATAAAGGAAGAAGCAGGGCAGAGAGGGTCTTCCTTGGTGGTCCAATGGCTGACTCTGTGTTCCCAGTGCAGGGGGCTCCAGTTCTATCTGTGGTCAGAGGACTAGATCACAGGTTGCAACTAAGACCTGGTTCAGCGAAATAAATAAATAAATAACTTTTAAAAAAGGAAGAAGCAGCAGCAGCAAGGGCAGGACCCATCAGAACTAGGCATCCTAACTAGTCCGCTCTGGACCTCATCCTCTTCTCTTTGAGGCCAGTCCTCTTTAAGGCTGCCCTTCTTAAACTGTGGTTCCCTACCCTGCAGCAACCCACCATCACCAGCAGGGTTTCCAAAACGACACCTGCAGAGACCCCAGCCAAGCCCTGATATATCTGAGTCCCAAGGGCAAGGGAAGCGACATGAGTCCCTTGAGCTCCTACCTCATTTAGTAGTTCCTTGGTAATGAACTTTTCTAACTCGAATTTTAGAAATTAGAAAGAGTATCACCACAAAAGGGTTGGGCATCAGGATGCCAGAGGTCACTCGGGCAGCATTTCTCTCCATGAATTCACTGAGGTTCTGAGGTGATCTGCCCCCACCCACTTCAGCACTGCTGGGATCCAACAGTGATGACTCATGCTGGTCAATTTCTCAGAAGTTTGAGCTATAAACCCACATTTCTTGGTTTTCCAGAAGAAAGGCAGCAGCAGGGAGGACCTGATGATACTGTTTTCTTTCCCCACAGTGAGGTGGTTGGGAGCGGGAAAGCAGCTGCCAGATAGCAGGCGTGCTGGAAGGGAACTCAAAGTCAAGTGCACCTGCCCTTCAGCCCAGCTCTTGAGCAATAATGCTCTAATCCCATCTCAGTGGCCCAGAGGGCCACGTAGCATCCACATGCAATGGCCACTTCACTGGGTCAAAGATGGGACAAGTATTAGAGCAGCATTTGACAACGATGCATCTGGTTTCTGAGCTGCTGGTCTGTCCAAGAAAAGGGACTATTGCAGGTTCAGTTTTACTTTTGAGCGTGAAAGACACTGGTTTGACATTGATGGGATAAAGACATAAGTGCTCCCCCCACCTCCCCGCCATCTTCAGTTACACACAGACTGGTCAGGAGGTTATGACACGATTAAGCAGTCCATCCTGCAGCAG
>SJYW01038705.1:1197085-1207302 GCA_006410735.1 Raphicerus campestris
GGCTTTGGGGTATATAATTCTATTTAGCTGCTTCTACTGTCACAGTTGAATCCTCTTAGGTTATTTTGTGATAGAGAAAGAAGCATGGATGTGAATGAACCCTATGACCAGCCACAAGATTCCCAGGTACCAGCAGGAAGGAGCAGAGTAAAGCTGGAACCCAGGTAGCAGAACTCCTGCCAGTAGTGGGTGGGGTGTCTCTTGTGCCATCCAAACACTTCATTTGGGAAGAGATGGGAAGCTGGGGACAGACAGGTATACACTGTCTATTTAAAATGGAAAACCAACAGGGGCCTACTGTAGAGCACAAGGAACTCTGCTCAATGTTATGTGGCAGCCTGGATGGGAGGGGAGTTGTGGGGAGAATGCATACATGTATACGTATGGTTGAGTCCCTTTGCTGTTCACGTGAAGCTACCACAACACTGTTACTAGGCTGTACCCAGGACAAAATTAAAAATTAAACAAACAAACAAACAAAACCATAAGTGGGGAGAAAAGGGTTTGGGGGTGGGGTGGAGACTGTGCATATCAGTTCCCTAGAAAGTTTCTCTAGTTTGAAAGGCTTTCAGGTGATTCACTGAGAACCTCTGTGCTATGGTCTAAAGTACAGACAACACGCCCTCTGAATTACTTACTGAGCACAACTAAGACACAGAGTGGATTTTTAAAATCTGTGCAAACATCAGAAAGAGGTTTATTCTGTAGTTCATATGGTTTATTCACCTTGCTTCTCACACTTTCCTAAATATACCCTTCCTGATGTTTCCTAGCTTGCAATCCAAAGTAACATAACATCACTGTATCTCTTAGTTTACTTCAGTTCACTCTCAAGATTAGCTGTGCTTCCTTTTCTTCTGTTTAAAGAGAAATTAATTGGTCCTGCTCCCAAACCGACTGCTGTGTATCTAAACATCATGCTACTTATAAACAGCTTTTTGTCAAAAGTGAGATTCCAAGGATGTCTATGTAAATATAAACAAGATTGAGGTCAGAACCATTCAGGCCAGCAAACCACCATGGCTGGTCATTGGTTCTTTTACAAACTAGAGAGCTAGAAATGTTCATTTTTTTTTTTTGCTTTATTTGATGCAGATGCATCTGGGAAGCTGAAATAGCTAAATATCTCTGAATCTTCCCAGTATGTGTGTGTTAGTCACTCAGTTTTTGTCCGACTCTTAGCGACTCCGTGAACAGTAGCTGGCTAGGCTCCTCTGTCCGTGGAATTCTCTAGGCAAGACTACTGAAGTGGGTTGCCATTCCCTTCTCCATGGGATCTTCTCAACCCAGGGATCAAATCCAGGTCTCCTGTGTTGCAGGCAGATTCTTTACTGTCTGAGCCACCAAGGAAGCCCAATTTTCAGAGACCAAATCATTTCTTTGATCTTCCTGCTGCTGCTGCTGCTAAGTTGCTTCAGTCGTGTCCGACTCTGTGGGACCCCACAGACAGCAGCCCATTGGGCTCCACCATTCCTGGGATTCTCCAGGCAAGAACACTGGAGTGGGTTGCCATTTCCTTCTCCAATGCATGAAAGTGGAAAGTGACAGTGAAGTCCCTCAGTCGTGTCCGACTCTTAGCGACCCCATGGACTGCAGCCTACCAGGCTCCTCTGTCCATGGGATTTTCCTAGCTGTTCATTAAAGTACTTGGGGAAAAAAAAACCCACGAAAAATAATACAAAAATCTCTTAAATGTGATACCTGCAACCAAAAGAATTTTAAAGGAGAAGTCATAAGTGCAATTATCTATTTTGGGAGAGAATGGGGGAAAAAAAGGTAGTGCTGTTGTATGAAAAATGGGGCAAGAAAGGATGGTCATGTTCTAGGTCTTGAGTGGCCAAGTGAGGGCCCTTGGCTTTGTGCAGGAAAGAATTCAAAATGAGCCATAGTAAAGTGAAAATGGGTTTATTCAGAGAGACCCACTCTGTCCATAGATAGAGTGTGGGCCATCTCAGAAGGTGAGAGGTGGCCTAGGGCATGGAGTCCTCTTGAAAAGTTAGACCAGACCCCGGGTGTAGGGGTGGTTAGTTTCTATGGGCTGGGGAATTTCACTGGATACTGAGGAGGAGGAATATTCTAACTATCTTGGTTGAGGGGGTGGGGATTTCCAGGAACTGGGGCAACTCTCGCTTTTTGACTTTTTATGGTTGGCCCTATAACTGTCATGGCACCTGTGAGGCATTTAGCATATGCTAACGTATTACAGGGCTTCCCTGGTGGCTCAGATGGTAAAGAATCTGCCTGCAATGCAGGAGACCTGCATTCAATTCCTGGGTCAGGAAGACTCCTGGCGAAGGGAATGGCAACCCACTCCGGCATTCTTTCTGGTGAATTCCATGGAGAGAGGAGCCTGGCAGGCTACAGTCCATGAGACCCCAGAGTCAGACACGACAGCATTAATGTGTTACAGTGAGTGTGCAATGCGGCTCNCCTGGTGGCTCAGATGGTAAAGAATCTGCCTGCAATGCAGGAGACCTGCATTCAATTCCTGGGTCAGGAAGACTCCTGGCAAAGGGAATGGCAACCCACTCCGGCATTCTTTCTGGCGAATTCCATGGACAGAGGAGCCTGGCAGGCTACAGTCCATGAGACCCCAGAGTCAGACACGACAGTATTACTGTGTTACAGTGAGTGTGCAATGCGGCTCAAGGTCTGTGGGAATCTGAGTCTCCTGACATCTTGAACCTAGTGGTTTCTACCCAGCTTCTGTCATATCCTCAGGATATGTTCTTCTTTTAAAGGCACCCTGTCCACTTCCTCCTGTCTCAGTGCAGAAGGAGGGTCTTGGAGAAAGAACGGCTTTATAACAATATTAGCAAATCCATCAGCACATTTTTCTTGGGCAGTAATTAATGCAAGGTGTACTNCTGAGTCTCCTGACATCTTGAACCTAGTGGTTTCTACCCAGCTTCTGTCATATCCTCAGGATATGTTCTTCTTTTAAAGGTTGCACCCTGTCTACTTCCCTCCTGTCTCAGTGCAGAAGGAGGGTCTTGGAGAAAGAATGGCTTTATAACAATATTAGCAAATCCATCAGCACATTTTTCTTGGGCAGTAATTAATGCAAGGTGCACTTTACACCACAGAAATTAATGAGACTCTGTCTTCAGAAAGCTTTGGAGTCACACAATAACTTGTCACTCTGGGTTACAATTTTAACTTGTCACAAGTTAACTTATTACAGTTTTAACTAACTCTTTTGTCTCATCCTGGACCACTGGCCAGAGTGCTCCACATATATTCCTAGAGTTTTTAAAAGAGCTGTAACAGTTTTTGAAGGGTTTAGTTTCATTCGATAGAGAAGGAAATGGCAGCCCACTCCAGTACTCTTGCCTGGAGAATCCCAGGGACAGAGGAGCTGGTGGGCTGCCGTCTATGGGATCGCACAGAGTCGGACATGACTGAACTGACTTAGCAGCAGCAGCAGTTTCATTCGAAATAAACCACAGAACCTTTCGGGGTCTCAGTTTCCCAGTCTGTAATACAGGGCTACTTGATGATCTAAAAAGTCCCTTCTGGGTGAAAAAAATTCTATAATTCATTCATTCATTTGTTCAATATATCTTTACATTAACCATGTAATATGTTTTAGGCACTCAGGAACAAAATTGACAAAGCTCCTTCATGGTGCTTCCATTTCAGAAGGGGAGACTAAACAAATAAATACAGAGACAGAATGTCAGGCCGTGACCAGTTCCATGGATAAAGCAGGGCCAGGCAGCAGGGCATGTTCTGTGAAGCATTATCAGGAGACCAAAGAAGACCTCACTGACGTGGAGCAACTTGAGAAAAACTGTGGAGGAAGTGAGGGGAATCTGGAGGAGGGGTCAGCTCACGTGCGAAGGCCCTGAGGTGGGTCTGAGGGAAGGCAGAAGGGGGTGAGCGAGGGCAGGAAAGAAGACTGAGGTTGGGTGTTAGCAGAGCCCGTCACTGTAGGAACTCAGACTAAGGGCCAACCACAAAGTGCACTCCTAACTTTAGATGTGGTTTAAACTGTATGTTTCCAACACCAGAATTTAGGTTTGATAAGATATTAACTCATGTTGCTGCTGCTAAGTCGCTTCAGTCGTGTCCAACTCTGTGTGACCCCATAGACGGCAGCCCACCAGGCTTCCCCGTCCCTGGGATTCTCCAGGCAAGAATACTGGAGTGGGTTGCCACTTCCTTCTCCAGTGCATGAAAGTGAAAAAGTGAAAGTGAAATCACTCAGTCGTGTCCAACTCTTAGCGACCCCATGGACTGCAGCCTACCAGGCTCCTCCATCCATGGGATTTTTCCAGGCAAGAGTACTGGAGTGGGGTGCCCTTGCCTTCTCCGATTAACTCATAATATGAAAACATCTGACTGTCACTGAAGAAGTAGCTACTTCCTGAAATCTAACCTTTCTGTTTCTCCAAACTTCATTAAGTCACATTGGAAATTTTCAGGATGTATCATAGAAGTGATCATGACTCACTCAGCAGATGTGCACAGCCACAGCCAAAGGCAGTGGTCAGAATTTGGGTGGATCATAGCCCTGTGACCACAGCACTGTCTGAACAAGCCCCCCTCGCCTCTTTCAGGCTCAGTGCCCAAGATGGAACATCACCGCATGCAATTCCCAACACAGAAAGCTTGCCTGACACATCTTTTAAGTTCATTTAAAGTTAACTACAGTAGCACAAACCCCAAAGAACAGAAATAGTTATTTTTATTTTCTGGTATCACTACGAGCTAATATAGATAGGTCCACAGGAAAGTCTTGGTGAACTTCACATTTATTATCCTGGAGATGCACTGAGAAAGGCAAGTCACTGTGGGGTCATGGAACATTTGTCCAGAGGATAAAGGAAGAAGCAGGGCAGAGAGGGTCTTCCTTGGTGGTCCAATGGCTGACTCTGTGTTCCCAGTGCAGGGGGCTCCAGTTCTATCTGTGGTCAGAGGACTAGATCACAGGTTGCAACTAAGACCTGGTTCAGCGAAATAAATAAATAAATAACTTTTAAAAAAGGAAGAAGCAGCAGCAGCAAGGGCAGGACCCATCAGAACTAGGCATCCTAACTAGTCCGCTCTGGACCTCATCCTCTTCTCTTTGAGGCCAGTCCTCTTTAAGGCTGCCCTTCTTAAACTGTGGTTCCCTACCCTGCAGCAACCCACCATCACCAGCAGGGTTTCCAAAACGACACCTGCAGAGACCCCAGCCAAGCCCTGATATATCTGAGTCCCAAGGGCAAGGGAAGCGACATGAGTCCCTTGAGCTCCTACCTCATTTAGTAGTTCCTTGGTAATGAACTTTTCTAACTCGAATTTTAGAAATTAGAAAGAGTATCACCACAAAAGGGTTGGGCATCAGGATGCCAGAGGTCACTCGGGCAGCATTTCTCTCCATGAATTCACCGAGGTTCTGAGGTGATCTGCCCCCACCCACTTCAGCACTGCTGGGATCCAACAGTGATGACTCATGCTGGTCAATTTCTCAGAAGTTTGAGCTATAAACCCACATTTCTTGGTTTTCCAGAAGAAAGGCAGCAGCAGGGAGGACCTGATGATACTGTTTTCTTTCCCCACAGTGAGGTGGTTGGGAGCGGGAAAGCAGCTGCCAGATAGCAGGCGTGCTGGAAGGGAACTCAAAGTCAAGTGCACCTGCCCTTCAGCCCAGCTCTTGAGCAATAATGCTCTAATCCCATCTCAGTGGCCCAGAGGGCCACGTAGCATCCACATGCAATGGCCACTTCACTGGGTCAAAGATGGGACAAGTATTAGAGCAGCATTTGACAACGATGCATCTGGTTTCTGAGCTGCTGGTCTGTCCAAGAAAAGGGACTATTGCAGGTTCAGTTTTACTTTTGAGCGTGAAAGACACTGGTTTGACATTGATGGGATAAAGACATAAGTGCTCCCCCCACCTCCCCGCCATCTTCAGTTACACACAGACTGGTCAGGAGGTTATGACACGATTAAGCAGTCCATCCTGCAGCAGGGGTGGATGCAGGCCGATAAAAGGAGTACTACGGGGGATTCCGTGGCGGTCCAGTGGTTAGGGCTCCACACTTCCACTATAGAGGGCATGGGTTCAATCACTGGCCAGGGAACTAAGATCCCACATGCCTCACAGTGCTGCCAAAGACAAACAGACAAAAGAAGCATCTAAGGAGAGCACCTGATCCACTATGGGAAGGGGTCAGGAAGGCCTCTGGGGACAGGTGACACCATGCAGGAGCTTTGGAGAACTACACTGAGGGAGAGAGTCAGGGAAAAAATATTCTGGGCAGAGAAGACAGCACATGTGAAGGTATGGAAGTGAGACCCTGTGGATGTCACAGAGCTGTTCCCCGCCTCTGAAGGGAAGGTTCAGAGGAGAGGGGAAGGGTGGGGCCTGTGTCACGAGGGACCTTGCAGAAAGGCACAGGAAGACTTGAAGGGAGGCATGTTAAAAGGTTCTTAGCTGGAATCTTCAAGACCTGATTGGATATTATACATCCCTCTGGTAGAGGTGGCTTCCCAGGTGGGAAGAACCCGCCTTCCAACGCAGGAGACATAAAGAGATGCGAGTTGGATCTCTGGGTTGGGAAGATCCCCTGGAGGAGGGTATGGCAACCCACTCCAGTATGCTAGCCTGGAAAGCTCCATGGACAGAGGAGCTCAGTGGTCTACAGTCCATACGTTGCACAGAGTAGGACGCGACTGAAGCGACTTAGCATGCACGCACGCTGGCTGAGGTAGGAGCTGACTCGGGGGAAGGATGCTAGACTGGGGTCAGGGAGGCAGGTTATGGTGCTGTTGCGGTCACCAAGTCAGAAGTAGGGGCCAGGGCAACAGATCCCAGGGACAGCTAAGAAGGAGAACAGGCTGAGGGTGGGGGAGGAAGAGAGAGATATACGATGGCTCCGTGTTCTCCATCTGGGCAAAGTGGCAGAGCCAATGACAGTGACAAACACCTGGGTACTGGTTTTAGACGGTGAATTTGCTTTGAAGAGGAATGGCAGGCAGCAGCATGCATGGGCCTAGGGCTCAGGAGGTCTGGGCTAAGAGAAGTGTGGACAGGCCTCTGCTGTGAGTGCTGCATCGCTCCATGGCACTGCAGCCAGCTGCCGTGAGCTGAGCCTCTGTGGAGTGCTCGACACTATCCACAGCATCTAATATGGTCCCTCAACAACTGTGACATAGGGATCACCCCTCAGCTGTACAGATGAGAAGACTGAGGATCACAGACGTTACTTATTGATAACTTGTCAACACCCCATGGCTGGAAGGTGGCCAGTTTCTGTTTTGTGTTTAGTTGCTCAGTCGTGTCTGACTCTGCAACCCCATAGTCTATAGCCTGCCAGGTGCCTCTGTCCATGGGATTTTCCAGGCAAGAATACTGGAGTGGGTTGCCTTTCCTTTCTCCAGAGGATCTTCCCAATCCAGGGATCGAACTCGTGTCTTCTGCATTGGCAGGCAGGCTCTTTGCCACTGAGCCACCAGTGGCCAACTCCCTTGCCCTATGCGTTTCCAAACAAGCAGAGAATCTTATAGTTACTCCTCATCCAAAAACCTACATTAACCAAATAGATTAAAAAAGTTAAATCTCACTTTTTAAAACAATCTTCCAACTCTAAAGTACATATGTGAGGAATCGAAAATTTGGATAATTTGATGCTGTGAAAGTGCTGCACTCAGTATGCCAGCAAATTTGAAAACTCAGCAGTGGCCACAGGATTGGAAAAGGTCAGTTTTCATTCTCAAAGAAAGGGAATGCCAAAAAATGCTAAAACTACTGCACAATTGCATTCATCTCACACACTAGTAAAATAATGCTCAAAATTCTCCAAGACAGGCTTCAGCAATACGTGAACTGTGAACTTCCTGATGTTCAAGCTGGTTTTAGAAAAGGCAGAGGAACCACAGATCAAATTGCCAACATCCACTGGGTCATGGAAAAAGCAAGAGAGTTCCAGCAAAACATCTATTTCTGCTTTATTGACTATGCCAAAGCCTTTGACTGTCTGGATCACAATTAACTGTGGAAAATTCTGAGAGAGATGGGAATACCAGACCACCTGACCTGCCTCTTGAGAAATCTGTATGCAGGTCAGGAAGCAGCAGTTAGAACTGGACATGGAATAACAGACTGGCTCCAAATAGGAAAAGGAGTACGTCAAGGCTGTATATTGTCACCCTGCTTATTTAACTTATATTCAGAGTACATCATGAGAAATGCTGGACTGGAAGAAACACAAGCTGGAATCAAGATTGCCGGGAGGAATATCAATAACCTCAGATACGCAGATGACATCACCCTTATGGCAGAAAGTAAAGAGGAACTAAAAAGCCTCTTGATGAAAGTAAAAGAGGAGAGAGGAAAAGTTGGCTTAAAGCTCAACATTCAGAAAACGAAGATCATGGCATCCGATCCCATCACTCCATTGGAAATAAATGGAGAAACAGTGGAAACAGTGTCAGACTTTATTTTTGGGGGCTCCAAAATCACTGCAGATGGTGACTGCAGCCATGAAATTAAAAGACACTTACTCTTTGGAGGAAAAGTTATGACCAATCTAGACAGCATATTGAAAAGCAGAGACACTACTTTGCCGACTAAGGTCAGTCTAGTCAAGGCTATGGTTTTTCCTGTGGTCATGTATTGATGTGAGAGTTGGACTGTAAAGAAGGCTGAGTGCCGAAGAATTGATGCTTTTGAACTGTGGTGTTGGAGAAGATTCTTGAGAGTCCCTTGAACCTCAAGGAGATCCAACCAGTCCATTCTGAAGGAGATCAGCCCTGGGATTTCTTTGGAAGAAATGATGCCAAAGCTGAAACTCCAGTACTTTGGCCACCTCATGCAAAGAGTTGACTCATTGGAAAAGACTCTGATGCTGGGAGGGATTGGGGGCAGGAGAAGAAGGGGATGACCGAGGATGAGATGGCTGGATGACATCACGGACTCGATGGACATGAGTCTGAGTGAACTCTGGGAGATGGTGATGGACAGGGAGGCCTGGTGTGCTGCGATTCATGGGGTCGCAAAGAGTCGGACACGACTGAGCGACTGAACTGAACTGAACTGAGGTAGTCATGTCCGACTGTTTGTGACCCTATGGACTATAGCTCACCAGGCTCCTCTGTCCATGGGATTCTCCAGGCCAGAATACTGGAGTGGGTTGTCATTCCCTTCTCCAGGGCATCTTCCTGACTCAAGTATCAAACCCTGGTTTCTTGCATTGAAGGCAGATTCTTTACCATCTGAGCTATAAGGGAAGCCAATAGAGTAGTGAGGACTAGATAGCTGCCCTCTAACTGCGCCTAAAATACCCTTGATTTCAGTATAAATTTGTATAGATGTATATTTTAGTATCGATTACTATAGAAATCATGCATATAGATTAAACTACATATAGTATATATAATTTCAGTATAGATGGCTTCTGAAGTATGGGTTGATGTATAAAATCCATTATCAGGCATCACCAGCCTTAAAATGTAACTGATTCCTTATCTGAGCAGATAAGGTTTTATGAAACATAACAATTATTGTTTTGGCTGTGTCACAAGGCTTGTGATCTGAATTCCCTGACCAGGGATAGGATCTGTGCTCCTTGCAGTGGAAGCTCAAGTCCTCACCACTGGACTGCTACTGAAGGCCCAGCATAACATAGCAAGTGCTGGTCTTGATGCCACCGCCATTACAGAACTGTCCTGAGTATGTCTGTGTAGTTCTCGCATGTCACCAACTGTCCACAATGATTCGTTCACTTCTCTTCACAACCAAAAGTTCAAACCTGGTAAGTCTGTAGCAGAACTCTTTCTGACACGCCTCCTTCATGAGCTAAGCTGCAATGTGTACTTTGCTTTGTAAGTTTACAGTCACGATCGTGAAAGGATGATGAGGTTGAAGAATAATGAAATGCTCCATCCATGTCAGTTTGAGCAAGAGCCCAGGCAATTCACACAGTTCAAAGATGGGTTTCCCCAAAGTTCTGAAGTCACAGAAACAGAAATGAGAGAGAACCCCACTAGCACTCACACAGAGCAGCCTTGCCAATTCAACAGAAAGTAGATCAACTTCTATAACAAAGACTAAAGCCGAACCTGAGGGATTTGGAAAGTGACTGGTTCAGAGTGTGCTATCACTTTGGTAGTTTTATGCATCAGGATATACACACTGACTTCAGGAATCTGGCCTGGCTCCCAAATCCATGTCATGTTTAGAGAGTTTCCTGGCTTTGCATGTTCCCCATAGCCAATCCCAGAGAAGG
>SJYW01038718.1:0-64916 GCA_006410735.1 Raphicerus campestris
TAAAGCTGAAACTCCAGTACTTTGGCCACCTCATGCGAAGACTTGACTCATTGGAAAATACTTTGATGCTGGGAGGGATTGGGGGCAGGAGAAGAAGTGGACGACCGAGGATGAGATGGCTGGATGGCATCACTGACTTGATTGACATGAGTCTGAGTGAACTCCGAGAGATGATGATGGACAGGGAGTCCTGGCGTGCTGTGATTCATGTGGTCGCAAATAGTTGGACACGACTGAGCAACTGAACTGAACTGAACTGAACTGAATGAATTTGGAACACTTAGAGAACAGATGGGATTAGACAGAAGGACTCTAGACCAAGTAACCGCCTGCACCCTCAGGGCTTGGCAATTGTTGCCTCAAGGGAAAGAATCAAGCTCTTCTTTTTCAAACATTAAACAAGACCTAGAAGAGCCATATAAGCACTTTATTTCACGACTTACAGAGGCAGTTCACAGAGTAATTTCCAATTTTGAGGCAGCTGGAATATTGGTAAAACAACTGGCATTTGAAAATGCTAACTCTACTTGCCAGGCCATCCTATGTCCTATTAAAAAATTTGGGGAAATAGTAGATTATATCAGGCAATGTGCAGACATAAGACCTACAATTATGCAGGGCATTGTCATAGCTGCAGCTAGAAAGGGGAATTCTTAGCAACAGGCAGTACAATCCTTTTTTACAAACAGGAATAGCCTGTCAAAGAGTCATTCCAGTAGTCCAGGTCAGAATACTGGTTTATCCAAGGCCTGCTTCTCTTGTAGATGGGAGGGGCACATTATGCTTCCACCCCACCCCCCCCCCCAGGCCCGCCCCAGAGCAGCTGGTTCTTTTCTGCCAAATTCTGCCTCCCCTGCTGTGTCTGCTAATCTCCCTAGGTCTCCTTACCCTCTGAAGAATATCATTGGGTAAAGGACTGCGGGTTAAGATTCCACAAAAACGGAACCTTGCTAGTTTCTGATCATGCAGGGCCGGCCCCAGGCCCTGACAATGACTGGGGCAATGACACTGAACCCATTCATACCCTTCGTCCCATTGCAGAACTCATCAGGGCAACCCCAGGTAGTGCCGGACTAGATGTCAGTTCCACCACCTCAACAATATTAACACCAGAAAGTTCCACTATAAAAATCTCTACAGGGGTTAAAGGTATATTACCAACAGCTTGGTGGGAATTATATTAGGCAGAAGTTCCTTAGCTATTATCTCACAATTATCCCTGGAGTGATTGACTCAGATTATACAGGAGAAATTCAGATAATGTTTTCACCCCCAACTAAAATTATACAAATTCATCAGGGACTTAGAATAGCTCAACTTTTCCTTTTTCCTTATCACACTGCCATAGAGCACACAGCTACTCAAAGTGAAAGGCCGAAGAAAGGTTTTGGGTCTAGTGATATGGTTTTTTGGATAACAGAAATTACTCAGAAGTGCCCTATGAAAACTATTCTGGTCAGTGGCGAGTCTATGGTGGTGTTATTAGACACAGGAGCAGAAGTTTCTTGCATTTCTGGGAAAGACTGGCCCAGCTCCCAGCCAACACACATTACTGAAAATGAGTTAGTGGGATTAGGGAGAGCCCCGGCAGTAGCTAAGAGTGCAAGAATGTTAGATTGGCAGTTTGAAGATACCTGTGTAACTTTCCAACCCTATGTAGTTCCTTCACTCCCCTTTACCCTATTGGGGGAGGGATGTGCTGTCTCAAATGGGAGTGCTGCTTTACAGCCCTAATGACAAAGTGACCTCCCAAATTTTCCAGATGGGCTATGATCCATCAAAAGGATTATGTAAACAACAGATAGGAATAATTGAGCCAATTTGCCCAACTCCTCGACAGCTACGTACTGGATTGGGGTATCCAAATTTATAATGGAGGCCATTGTTTTTGCTGCCAACCCCATTACATGGAAATCTCAAGACCCAGCGTGGGTGGAACAATGTCCTATGCCTAAAGAAAAATTACTGGCAGCTAAAGTGTTAATCTTTTAACAAGTACACTTGGGACTTACTGAGCCCTCCAGTAGCCCCTGGAACACTCCTATTTTTGTCAAAAAGAAAAAATCTGGCAAGTGGCAACTTCTACAAGATTTGAGAACAATTAATGCCACTATGGAGGACATGGTGGCTTTACAGCCTGGGCTCCCTTCCCCAATAGCTGTTCCAGAGGGATATAATTGTAATTGATTTACAAGACTGCTTTTTCAGCATTCCCTTAAGTGCTGAAGATAAAAAGCGTTTTGCCTTTTGTCTGCCATCAGAAAATTTTAAACAGCCTTATTTGAGGTTTCAATGAATGAAACCTCAGGGAATGAAAAATAGCCCTACCTTATGTCAAAAATTTGTCAATGCAGCTTTAGAGGATATTAGGGCTAAATATGAAAAAAGTATATATGATTCACTACATAGATGATATTTTTATAGCTCATCCATGTAGAGCTCATTTACAAACCGTTCTCCAAAGATTTGACTCAGGCATTGTCAGCTAGAGGCTTAAAACTTGCTCAAGAGAAAATTCAAACTAACCCACCCATAACTTATTTAAGAAGGATTATAAATTCAGAAACAGTGACTCATGTTCTGCTACAATTAAGAAAGGACCATCTTGTTACTCTGAATGATTATCAAAAACTTTTAGGTGATTTTAATTGGATAAAGCCTTATCTTAAACTAACCACTGCTGAGCTAAGGCCTCTTTTCAACATTCTGCATGAGGATCCTGACCCAACTTCAAAACGGCAATTAACCGTGGAGGCTCAGGAAGCCTTATGAAAGTAGAACAGGCTGTATCTGATAGTTATGTAAAAAAAAAAAAAAAAATTGAATTGGCAGCTGCCTGGCAATTTCTTTGCCTTGCTACCATCAATTTCACCTACAGGAGTTTCATGGCAAAACGCTCCCTTACAGTGGGTCCATCTTCCTGCTCAAGCTAAAAATGTAATGGCTTCTTATCCAGGGTTGATAGCTATGCTGATATTTAAAGCAAGAAAGCGGAGCATTGAATCATTTGGTAAAGGTAATTCCATACAACAAAGAACAGCTTGATGTCCTTCTAATGTTTGATGGAAACTGGCAGATTGCTATAGGAAACTATTTTGGTCAAATTCTGCATCATTTACCCTCACATGCTTTGTTAAATTTTATATCTAGACACCCAGTTAATTTTCCTGTTAGGTGCAATTTCCTATTCCCAGTGCTCAAATGGCCTTTACTGATGGGTAGGCTAATGGTAAAGCTTCTATAGTTACAAAAAATCAGCATATGGTTCTGCAGACACAGGAAACTTCAGCTCAAAGAGCTGAACTCACAGCTCTTATCACTTCAGTTCAGTTCAGTCGCTCAGTCGTGTCCAACTCTATGCAACCCCATGAATTGCAGCACTCCAGGCCTCCCCGTCCATCACCAACTCCCAGAGTTCACTTAGATTCATGTCCATCGAGTCAGTGATGCTATCCAGCCATCTCATTCTTGGTCGTCCCCTTCTCCTACTGCTCCCAATCCCTCCCAGCATAAAAGTCTTTTTCAATGAGTCAACTCTTTACATGAGGTGGCCAAAGTACTGGAGTTTCAACTTTAGCATCATTGTTTACAAAGAAATCCCAGGGTTGATCTTCAGAATGGACTGAATGGATCTCCTTGCAGTCCAAGGGATTCTCAAGAGTCTTCTCCAACATCACAATTCAAAAGCATCAACTCTTCGGTGCTCAGCCTTCTTCACAGTCCAACTCTCACAGACATACATGACTACTGGAAAAACCATAACCTTGACTAGACGGACCTTAGTTGGCAAAGTAATGTCTCTGCCTTTAAATATGCTATCCAAGATGCTTTTCATTTCAAGGAGTAAGCATCTTTTAATTTCATGGCTGCAATCACCATCTGCAGTGATTTTGAAGCCTAAAAAAATAAAGTCTGACACTGTTTCCACTGTTTTCCCCCTCTATTTCCCATGAAGCGATGGGACAAGATGCTATGATCTTCATTTTCTGAATGTTGAGCTTTAAGCCAACTTTTTCACTCTCCTCTTTCACTTTCATCAAGAGGCTTTTGAGCTCCTCTTCATTTTCTGCTCTAAGAGTGGTGTCATCTCCATATTTGAGGTTATTGATATTTCTCCCAGTAATCTTGACCAGCTTCTGTTTCTTCCAGCCCAGCATTTCTCAGGATGTACTAGGTATATTAGTTAAATGAGCAGGGTGACAATATACAGCCTTGACATACTCCTTTTGCTATTTGGAACCAGTCTGTTTTTTCATGTCCAGTTCTAACCGTTGCTTCCTGACCTGCATACAGATTTTTTAAGAGGCAGGTCAGGTGGTCTGGTATTCCCATCTCTTTCAGAATTTTCCACAGTTTATTGTGATCCACACAGTCAAAGGATTTGGATTGGTCAATAAGGCAGAAATAGACGTTTTTCTGGAACTCTCTTGCTTTTACCATGATCCAGCGGATGTTGGCAATTTGATCTCTGGTTCCTCTGCCTTTTCTAAAAGCAGCTTGAACATCAGGAAGTTCACAGTTCACGTACTGCTGAAGCTTGTCTTGCAGAATTTTGAGCATTACCTTCCTAGCATGTGAGATGAGTGCAATTGTGCGGTAGTTAGAGCACTCTTTGGCATTGCCTTTCTTTGGGATTGGAATGAACTCTGACCTTTTCCAATCCTGTGGCCACTGCTGAGTTTTCCAAATTTGCTGGCATATTGAGTGCAGCACTTTCACAGCATCATCTTTCAGGGTTTGAAANAAAGAGTCATTCCAGTAGTCCAGGTCAGAATACTGGTTTATCCAAGGCCTGCTTCTCTTGTAGATGGGAGGGGCACATTATGCTTCCACCCCACCCACCCCCCCAGGCCCGCCCCAGAGCAGCTGGTTCTTATCTGCCAAATTCTGCCTCCCCTGCTGTGTCTGCTAATCTCCCTAGGTCTCCTTACCCTCTGAAGAATATCATTGGGTAAAGGACTGCGGGTTAAGATTCCACAAAAACGGAACCTTGCTAGTTTCTGATCATGCAGGGCCGGCCCCAGGCCCTGACAATGACTGGGGCAATGACACTGAACCCATTCATACCCTTCGTCCCATTGCAGAACTCATCAGGGCAACCCCAGGTAGTGCCGGACTAGATGTCAGTTCCACCACCTCAACAATATTAACACCAGAAAGTTCCACTATAAAAATCTCTACAGGGGTTAAAGGTATATTACCAACAGCTTGGTGGGAATTATATTAGGCAGAAGTTCCTTAGCTATTATCTCACAATTATCCCTGGAGTGATTGACTCAGATTATACAGGAGAAATTCAGATAATGTTTTCACCCCCAACTAAAATTATACAAATTCATCAGGGACTTAGAATAGCTCAACTTTTCCTTTTTCCTTATCACACTGCCATAGAGCACACAGCTACTCAAAGTGAAAGGCCGAAGAAAGGTTTTGGGTCTAGTGATATGGTTTTTTGGATAACAGAAATTACTCAGAAGTGCCCTATGAAAACTATTCTGGTCAGTGGCGAGTCTATGGTGGTGTTATTAGACACAGGAGCAGAAGTTTCTTGCATTTCTGGGAAAGACTGGCCCAGCTCCCAGCCAACACACATTACTGAAAATGAGTTAGTGGGATTAGGGAGAGCCCCGGCAGTAGCTAAGAGTGCAAGAATGTTAGATTGGCAGTTTGAAGATACCTGTGTAACTTTCCAACCCTATGTAGTTCCTTCACTCCCCTTTACCCTATTGGGGGAGGGATGTGCTGTCTCAAATGGGAGTGCTGCTTTACAGCCCTAATGACAAAGTGACCTCCCAAATTTTCCAGATGGGCTATGATCCATCAAAAGGATTATGTAAACAACAGATAGGAATAATTGAGCCAATTTGCCCAACTCCTCGACAGCTACGTACTGGATTGGGGTATCCAAATTTATAATGGAGGCCATTGTTTTTGCTGCCAACCCCATTACATGGAAATCTCAAGACCCAGCGTGGGTGGAACAATGTCCTATGCCTAAAGAAAAATTACTGGCAGCTAAAGTGTTAATCTTTTAACAAGTACACTTGGGACTTACTGAGCCCTCCAGTAGCCCCTGGAACACTCCTATTTTTGTCAAAAAGAAAAAATCTGGCAAGTGGCAACTTCTACAAGATTTGAGAACAATTAATGCCACTATGGAGGACATGGTGGCTTTACAGCCTGGGCTCCCTTCCCCAATAGCTGTTCCAGAGGGATATAATTGTAATTGATTTACAAGACTGCTTTTTCAGCATTCCCTTAAGTGCTGAAGATAAAAAGCGTTTTGCCTTTTGTCTGCCATCAGAAAATTTTAAACAGCCTTATTTGAGGTTTCAATGAATGAAACCTCAGGGAATGAAAAATAGCCCTACCTTATGTCAAAAATTTGTCAATGCAGCTTTAGAGGATATTAGGGCTAAATATGAAAAAAGTATATATGATTCACTACATAGATGATATTTTTATAGCTCATCCATGTAGAGCTCATTTACAAACCGTTCTCCAAAGATTTGACTCAGGCATTGTCAGCTAGAGGCTTAAAACTTGCTCAAGAGAAAATTCAAACTAACCCACCCATAACTTATTTAAGAAGGATTATAAATTCAGAAACAGTGACTCATGTTCTGCTACAATTAAGAAAGGACCATCTTGTTACTCTGAATGATTATCAAAAACTTTTAGGTGATTTTAATTGGATAAAGCCTTATCTTAAACTAACCACTGCTGAGCTAAGGCCTCTTTTCAACATTCTGCATGAGGATCCTGACCCAACTTCAAAACGACAATTAACCGTGGAGGCTCAGGAAGCCTTATGAAAGTAGAACAGGCTGTATCTGATAGTTATGTAAAAAAAAAAAAAAATTGAATTGGCAGCTGCCTGGCAATTTCTTTGCCTTGCTACCACCAATTTCACCTACAGGAGTTTCATGGCAAAACGCTCCCTTACAGTGGGTCCATCTTCCTGCTCAAGCTAAAAATGTAATGGCTTCTTATCCAGGGTTGATAGCTATGCTGATATTTAAAGCAAGAAAGCGGAGCATTGAATCATTTGGTAAAGGTAATTCCATACAACAAAGAACAGCTTGATGTCCTTCTAATGTTTGATGGAAACTGGCAGATTGCTATAGGAAACTATTTTGGTCAAATTCTGCATCATTTACCCTCACATGCTTTGTTAAATTTTATATCTAGACACCCAGTTAATTTTCCTGTTAGGTGCAATTTCCTATTCCCAGTGCTCAAATGGCCTTTACTGATGGGTAGGCTAATGGTAAAGCTTCTATAGTTACAAAAAATCAGCATATGGTTCTGCAGACACAGGAAACTTCAGCTCAAAGAGCTGAACTCACAGCTCTTATCACTTCAGTTCAGTTCAGTCGCTCAGTCGTGTCCAACTCTATGCAACCCCATGAATTGCAGCACTCCAGGCCTCCCCGTCCATCACCAACTCCCAGAGTTCACTTAGATTCATGTCCATCGAGTCAGTGATGCTATCCAGCCATCTCATTCTTGGTCGTCCCCTTCTCCTACTGCTCCCAATCCCTCCCAGCATAAAAGTCTTTTTCAATGAGTCAACTCTTTACATGAGGTGGCCAAAGTACTGGAGTTTCAACTTTAGCATCATTGTTTACAAAGAAATCCCAGGGTTGATCTTCAGAATGGACTGAATGGATCTCCTTGCAGTCCAAGGGATTCTCAAGAGTCTTCTCCAACATCACAATTCAAAAGCATCAACTCTTCGGTGCTCAGCCTTCTTCACAGTCCAACTCTCACAGACATACATGACTACTGGAAAAACCATAACCTTGACTAGACGGACCTTAGTTGGCAAAGTAATGTCTCTGCCTTTAAATATGCTATCCAAGATGCTTTTCATTTCAAGGAGTAAGCATCTTTTAATTTCATGGCTGCAATCACCATCTGCAGTGATTTTGAAGCCTAAAAAAATAAAGTCTGACACTGTTTCCACTGTTTTCCCCCTCTATTTCCCATGAAGCGATGGGACAAGATGCTATGATCTTCATTTTCTGAATGTTGAGCTTTAAGCCAACTTTTTCACTCTCCTCTTTCACTTTCATCAAGAGGCTTTTGAGCTCCTCTTCATTTTCTGCTCTAAGAGTGGTGTCATCTCCATATTTGAGGTTATTGATATTTCTCCCAGTAATCTTGACCAGCTTCTGTTTCTTCCAGCCCAGCATTTCTCAGGATGTACTAGGTATATTAGTTAAATGAGCAGGGTGACAATATACAGCCTTGACATACTCCTTTTGCTATTTGGAACCAGTCTGTTTTTTCATGTCCAGTTCTAACCGTTGCTTCCTGACCTGCATACAGATTTTTTAAGAGGCAGGTCAGGTGGTCTGGTATTCCCATCTCTTTCAGAATTTTCCACAGTTTATTGTGATCCACACAGTCAAAGGATTTGGATTGGTCAATAAGGCAGAAATAGACGTTTTTCTGGAACTCTCTTGCTTTTACCATGATCCAGCGGATGTTGGCAATTTGATCTCTGGTTCCTCTGCCTTTTCTAAAAGCAGCTTGAACATCAGGAAGTTCACAGTTCACGTACTGCTGAAGCTTGTCTTGCAGAATTTTGAGCATTACCTTCCTAGCATGTGAGATGAGTGCAATTGTGCGGTAGTTAGAGCACTCTTTGGCATTGCCTTTCTTTGGGATTGGAATGAACTCTGACCTTTTCCAATCCTGTGGCCACTGCTGAGTTTTCCAAATTTGCTGGCATATTGAGTGCAGCACTTTCACAGCATCATCTTTCAGGGTTTGAAATAGCTCTACTGGAATTCCGTCACCTCCACTAGCTTTCATCATAGTGATGCTTTATGAGGCCCACTTGACTTCACATTCCAGGTTGTCTGGCTCTAGATGAGTGATCACACCATGGTGATTATCTGGGTCGTGAAGATCTTTTTTGTAAAGTTCTTCTGTGTATTCTTGCCACCTCTTAATATCTTCTGCTTCTGTTAGGTCCATACCATCTCTGTCCTTTTTTGAGGCCATCTTTGCATGAAATATTCCCTTGGTATCTGAAATTTTCTTGAAGAGATCTCTAATCTTTTCCATTCTGTTGTTTTCCTCTATTTCTTTGTATTGATCGCTGAAGAAGGCTTTCTTATCTCTTCTTGCTATTCTTTGGAAATCTGTATTCAGATGCTTATATCTTTCCTTTTCTCCTTAGTTTTTCTCTTCTCTTCTTTTCACAGCTATTTGTAAGGCCTAGGCAGACAGCCACTTTTTTTAAATTTTTTTGTATTTCTTTTCCATGAGGATAGTCTTGATCCCTGTCTCCTGTACAATGTCATGAACCTCATTCCATAGTTCATCAGGCACTCTATCAGATCTAGGCCCTTATATCTATTTCTCAATTCCACTGTATAATCATAAGGGATTTAATTTAGGTCATACCTGAATGGTCTAGTGGTTGTCCCTACTTTTTTTCAGTTTGAGCCTGAATTTGGTAATAACGAGTTCATAGTCTGAGCCACATGCAGCTCCTGGTCTTGTTTTTGTTGACTATATAAGGTTCTGTATCTTTGGCTGCAAAGAATATAATCAATCTGATTTCAGTGTTGACCATCTGGTGATATCCATGTGCAGAGCCTTCTCTTGTTTTGATGGAAGAGAGTGTTTGCTATGACCAGGGCACTTTCTTGGCAAAACTCTATTAGTCTTTGCCCTGTTTCATTCCACATTCCAAGGCCAAATCTGCCTGTTATTCCAGGTGTTTCTTGACTTCCTACTTTTTCTTTCCAGTCCCCTATAATGAAAAGGACATCTTTTTTGGTGTTAGTTCTAAAAGGTCTTGTATGTTTTCATAGAACCATTCAACTTTAGCTTCTTGTGCATTACTGGTTGGAGCATAGACACTTTTGTTATTTTTGCAGACGAGGAATTTAACCTTTACTCAGACTTTCAGTATGTGGTCAGGCTGTTTCCGCACATTGAGACTGCAGTTCTGCCCCAAAACAAAACTACTATCTTTCACTTGTTAACTAAATTGGAGCAGCAAATTTGGAAACGTAACCTAGCGTTTTTTATTGGCCCCATTTGAACTAAATCCAGACTGCCTGGACCTTTAAATTCTTTAAATGATTTGGCAGATTCACTAACCAGGTTTACGGTGGCCTCTGTTTTTGAAGAAGCAGGAGCCTCTCACTCACTTCATCATCAAAATACTACTGCATTAAGATATCAATTTCAGATTCCTTGAGAATCTGCTCGAGAGATTGTTAGTTCCTGTTAACATTGTCACACTATTATAAATAGTTTGTCTATGGGAGTTAACCCTCACGGTCTCATATCTAATGCTCTCTGGCAGATGGATGTAACTCATGTCTCCTCATTTGGAAAACTGTCTTTTGTTCGTGTAACTATAGATAACTTTTCTCATGTTACTGTTGCCAGCGCTCGCACTGGAGAGGCATATAGGAAAGTAAAACAACATCTCTTTACTTTTTTTTCATATTTGGTTCTGCCAAGGGCTTTAAAAACTGATAATGCCCCTGCTTACACTTCTAAGTCTTTTCAGGAACTTGTACAAGGTTCAAATAAAACATAACACGGGCATCCCTTTAATCCCCAGGGACAAGCTATAGTAGAAAGAGCACACCAAACATTAAAACTACAAATTCAAAAATTAAAGGAAGGGGAATTTAAGTATAGTTCCCCCCATCAGATTTTACAACATATTCTCTTTGTAATAAATAACCTGAATGCTGATTCATCTGGAACCACTGCAATGCTTCATCATTGGTGTCCAGAAGAACAAAAGGTAAAGCCATTGGTAAAGTGGAAGGACCTCCTCTCCAGACAATGGAAAGGTCCTGATCCATTGTAACTAGCGGCTGAGGATATGCTTGTATTTTTCCCAGGATGCAGATTCACCGACTTGGATCCCAGACAGACTGATTCGTCATGTTGCAGCTCCCCAGACACCTGGTTTCTCCACTGTCATGACCCCAAAAAAAGAAGGGGCCTCCCCTACCTCCACTCCTTTCGCCAGTATGAGAAATGCTGCTGACCTTGGGATGACTGACATCGGAGATCCCAGATGAACAGGGAGTGGACCCGCCCACCAGACAGAAGTCACAACTCCATATACCAGATATTGCTCCCCCTAATCCTTTACCCTACAGGAAGGGGCCAGGAAGTCCTACTCAGGCAACTCAGCAAGCCTCCATACCCATCTGGGGACAGATTAAAATGCTCTGTCACCAGGCACAAGGGGTAGCTTCTTTACAGGGATCTTCAACCTCCCCTGAGAAAGTGTTTATTGCTATGCTTGCCCTACTATCTTGCCAAGTAGGTGTCTCCTCCCCGACTCCTGAACATTATTGGGCATATTTCCCTGGTCCTCCAACTTTTCAAGTAGTCACGTGGAGTAGTGACCCTATAAGGGTTAATAAAGACCAACCTTGCCTTCTGGGAGGATCTTATACGTCCCATGTAAAAGACCAATACCCTATTATTTTCAATTATATCTTTAGGGAACTAACAGACAATCTTCCTGTTTGCTTTAATTTTCCCTCTGGTCATACAGGAAACTTTATTACTCCCACCAAAAAAGGATGTGTTGGAGCCTCTAAAAAAGCAGTTCTGACAGACTGCCCAACCTCAAAATTTGCATTTAAAAGGGATAGGTCAGTTTGGATATTACAAGCTCATTTGCCCGGGATCCTTGATTCCTATAAATCCTTATTTCTCAAAGCTCCACCAGAATATCCAAATTGTGCCAATGTTGCTCCCTCAGATGTCATATGGAAAGCTATAGATGATCGTTTAGGGTATCTGATTTGGAAATCTTGTACTTATAATTCAATTGATTACAGAATACCGGGAAGAGAAAATTATACAATTCAGAACTGGAGCAACCCAAATCCAAGTCTGGACCCACTGTCTAACAGTGATTTTATCGATAGATTGGGCAATTGGAAATTGGCCATTAGCCACCACTAGATGGCGTCATAATCAATTTGTTCCCCCTATGCTGTCTTATATGGCTAAGGGTCTTCTGGAAGGCAGAAATTTGGAAAGCCCTTGATGCTACTGCCCCTATTACTTTAACCTGGCCAGAAAATAATTCTATTTACTCTATTTTAGCTTGTCTACCTCTCCTTATGTTTTTCTTTTCACTAATGACTTTGGAAGACTTAATGTACAAATGATTTATTCAGGTGGACCTAATGTAGTGCCTTGTGAACAGTGTATACTCTCATCTTGTTTGACTCCTCAATATAATGCTTGTTCTTTTATGCTGTTGTAACGTCCACCCTATATTATGGTGCCTGTGACTGTAACCACTTTTGGTATAATTATGGCCTTGCTGTGCTGCAGCAACTACAAGATTTAATGTGATCACGATGGTTTGTGGGCTTATTAATTTTGGGAATATCAGCTTTAATAACTGCAATTACTTCTGTTACTTTGGTAGCTATATGATTGACTTAACAAATGCATACTGACCAATGTGTTAATACTATGTCTAACAACGTTGTTTTTTTTTTAAATTTTATTCTTTATTCTATTTTACAGTACTGTATTGGTTTTGCCATACATTAACATGAATCAGCCACTGGTGTACACGATCTCCCAATGCTGAAGTCCCCTCCCACCTCCCTTCCCACCCCATCTCCCCGACTCATCCCGTACACCAGCCCCAAGCATCCTACATCCTGTTTTGAACATAGACTGGCGGTTCATGTCTTATATAACAACGTTTCTTTAATGTTGACCACACCGAAAGTTATAGACAGGAAACTAGAAATGAGGGTAGACACCTTAGAAGAAGCAAAAATACATATTGGGACTGAATTGCAGGCTTTAAAAGTAAAATTGGCATTGTCTTGTCATGCCAACTACCGGTGGATATGTGTAACACCCCTGAAAGTAAACGAAACTGATTATGACTGGGAGAAGATTAAAAATCATATTTCAGGTGTTTGGAATAGCTCAGACATTAGTTTAGATTTAGGGAAACTTCATAATCAGATACAAACCATGGAACACTCCCGATTAGATTTTACTAATGCAGGAGTGGCGAGTGACTTTCTCTATACTTTCCCTAACTTTATTTCCAGAAAGAACATTCCATCTACTATTTTTAGTTATGCTGCTGTGGCCACTCTAATTCTGCTTCTCATAATTATTCTTCCTTGTATTGTCAGGATTCTTCAAAAGAGCATTTAGAAGATCACGACTGAACTACATCTGGCTGTCTTAAGAAATAAAAAAGGGAGAGATGCCGGGAGCCAGCATGGGAGATCCCACCCATGACAAAGGTCATGAGGAAGAGGGCAGACAGGCAAAGGCGAGTCAGGACTCGAGTGAACCCCTGGACCTGCTCGAGAATCTACCCCCAAACCAGAATTTGCCTGTCCTGCTATTTTTCACTAACTTCTCTGTTACCAACGGAGGGCTCTCCCCGACCAACTTTCTCTGAAGAAAGTTAACTTAGAGCTCTAGTTATTAAGTCTCCTGGCCATAATAGGAGTGTTTCACTTCAAACCCCTCTGATAGCTTTCTAACTTGCCTGACAAGTTTATCCAAACTTTTACAACTATGCATGTGATTGTTTACAGCCACCCAAACACAAGAGACACATTCTAGGAATGTAGAGACTTTCGGGGAATAAAAAATTATTAGAATAATACTGGTGAAGAACTTCATTGTTGAACCAATACTTGCTGCCAAGTTTTCATACTCTTTATTTGTTGTGTACCCGGGATTGCATTAATTAATAAAGTTGGTGTATAGAAAAAATAATTAGCAACATTAGATCCTTGACTTAAGTACTTTCTCTGTTGCAACCCACTGTACCTTTGTTCTATAGGAATGCAAATTTATTTAGTACTTTGAGGGCGATGCAGATTAAAGAAAAAACATTTCAAGGGAAAATGAGTTTTTTTGTTTGATTAACATTTTACGAGGTAAGGGCAGTGGCCAGGAGGAGCTATCCTGCATCTGAGGCAGCCAGGAGAAGCTGCCTTGTGCCCAAGGCCATTGGCAGTGATCCTGAGGAGCCACTCAGAGCCTGAGGCCAGGGGCAGCAGCTGGAGGGAGCCACCCACCCCCAAGGCCAGGGCCAGTGGCCAGGAGGAGCAACCCGAGGAGTGATGGTGGTGCAGACGCAGGAGGGCCTAAAGGAGCTATCTCACATTGAAGATCAGGACAGCAGAGGTATGGAAATACCCCTCGTCCAAGGTAAGGAGTAGCAGCTGTGAAGAGATATCCCACGCCCAAGGTAAGAGAAACCCAAGTACAATGGTAGGTGTTGTGAGAGGGCATCAGAGGGCAGACACAGTGAAACCATACTCACAGAAATTTAGTCAATCTAATCACACTAGAACACAGCCTTGTCTAACTCAGTGAAACTAAGCCATGATGCAGGGCAACCCAAACGGGCAGATCATGGTGGAGAGGTCTTATATAATGTGGTCCACTGAAGAAGGGAATGGCAAACCACTTCAGTAGTCATGCCTTGAGAACCCCATGAACAGTATGAAATGGCAAGATGACAGGATACCAAAAGAGGAACCCCCCTAGGTCATAAGGTGCCCAATATGCTACTGGAGATTAGTGGGAAAATAACTCCAGAAAGAATAAAGGGATGAAGCCAAAGCAAAAACAATATCCAATTGTAGATGTGACTGGTGATAGAAGCAAGATCTGATGCTGTAAAAATCAATATTGCATAGGAACCTGGAATGTCATGTCCATGAATCAAGGCAAATTGGAAATGATCAAACAAGAGATGGCAAGAGTGAACGTCGACATTCTAGGAATCAGCGAAATAAAATGGACTGGAATGAGTGAATTTAATTCAGATGACCATTATATCTANACATCCTGTTTTGAACATAGACTGGCGGTTCATGTCTTATATAACAACGTTTCTTTAATGTTGACCACACCGAAAGTTATAGACAGGAAACTAGAAATGAGGGTAGACACCTTAGAAGAAGCAAAAATACATATTGGGACTGAATTGCAGGCTTTAAAAGTAAAATTGGCATTGTCTTGTCATGCCAACTACCGGTGGATATGTGTAACACCCCTGAAAGTAAACGAAACTGATTATGACTGGGAGAAGATTAAAAATCATATTTCAGGTGTTTGGAATAGCTCAGACATTAGTTTAGATTTAGGGAAACTTCATAATCAGATACAAACCATGGAACACTCCCGATTAGATTTTACTAATGCAGGAGTGGCGAGTGACTTTCTCTATACTTTCCCTAACTTTATTTCCAGAAAGAACATTCCATCTACTATTTTTAGTTATGCTGCTGTGGCCACTCTAATTCTGCTTCTCATAATTATTCTTCCTTGTATTGTCAGGATTCTTCAAAAGAGCATTTAGAAGATCACGACTGAACTACATCTGGCTGTCTTAAGAAATAAAAAAGGGAGAGATGCCGGGAGCCAGCATGGGAGATCCCACCCATGACAAAGGTCATGAGGAAGAGGGCAGACAGGCAAAGGCGAGTCAGGACTCGAGTGAACCCCTGGACCTGCTCGAGAATCTACCCCCAAACCAGAATTTGCCTGTCCTGCTATTTTTCACTAACTTCTCTGTTACCAACGGAGGGCTCTCCCCGACCAACTTTCTCTGAAGAAAGTTAACTTAGAGCTCTAGTTATTAAGTCTCCTGGCCATAATAGGAGTGTTTCACTTCAAACCCCTCTGATAGCTTTCTAACTTGCCTGACAAGTTTATCCAAACTTTTACAACTATGCATGTGATTGTTTACAGCCACCCAAACACAAGAGACACATTCTAGGAATGTAGAGACTTTCGGGGAATAAAAAATTATTAGAATAATACTGGTGAAGAACTTCATTGTTGAACCAATACTTGCTGCCAAGTTTTCATACTCTTTATTTGTTGTGTACCCGGGATTGCATTAATTAATAAAGTTGGTGTATAGAAAAAATAATTAGCAACATTAGATCCTTGACTTAAGTACTTTCTCTGTTGCAACCCACTGTACCTTTGTTCTATAGGAATGCAAATTTATTTAGTACTTTGAGGGCGATGCAGATTAAAGAAAAAACATTTCAAGGGAAAATGAGTTTTTTTGTTTGATTAACATTTTACGAGGTAAGGGCAGTGGCCAGGAGGAGCTATCCTGCATCTGAGGCAGCCAGGAGAAGCTGCCTTGTGCCCAAGGCCATTGGCAGTGATCCTGAGGAGCCACTCAGAGCCTGAGGCCAGGGGCAGCAGCTGGAGGGAGCCACCCACCCCCAAGGCCAGGGCCAGTGGCCAGGAGGAGCAACCCGAGGAGTGATGGTGGTGCAGACGCAGGAGGGCCTAAAGGAGCTATCTCACATTGAAGATCAGGACAGCAGAGGTATGGAAATACCCCTCGTCCAAGGTAAGGAGTAGCAGCTGTGAAGAGATATCCCACGCCCAAGGTAAGAGAAACCCAAGTACAATGGTAGGTGTTGTGAGAGGGCATCAGAGGGCAGACACAGTGAAACCATACTCACAGAAATTTAGTCAATCTAATCACACTAGAACACAGCCTTGTCTAACTCAGTGAAACTAAGCCATGATGCAGGGCAACCCAAACGGGCAGATCATGGTGGAGAGGTCTTATATAATGTGGTCCACTGAAGAAGGGAATGGCAAACCACTTCAGTAGTCATGCCTTGAGAACCCCATGAACAGTATGAAATGGCAAGATGACAGGATACCAAAAGAGGAACCCCCCTAGGTCATAAGGTGCCCAATATGCTACTGGAGATTAGTGGGAAAATAACTCCAGAAAGAATAAAGGGATGAAGCCAAAGCAAAAACAATATCCAATTGTAGATGTGACTGGTGATAGAAGCAAGATCTGATGCTGTAAAAATCAATATTGCATAGGAACCTGGAATGTCATGTCCATGAATCAAGGCAAATTGGAAATGATCAAACAAGAGATGGCAAGAGTGAACGTCGACATTCTAGGAATCAGCGAAATAAAATGGACTGGAATGAGTGAATTTAATTCAGATGACCATTATATCTACAACTGCAGGAAGGAATCCTTCAGAAGAAATAGAGTAGCCATCGTGGTCAACAAAAGACTCCAAAATGCAGTACTTGGAAGCAATTTCAAAAACAACAAAATGATCTCTGTTCATCTCCAAGGCAAACCATTCAATATCACAGTTATCCAAGTCTATGTCCCAACCAGTAACCCTGAAGAAGCTGAAGTTGAACGGTTTTATGAAGACCTACAAGACCTTTTACAACTAACACTCAAAACAGATGTCCTTTCCATTATAAGGGAGTGGAATGAAAAAGTAGGAAGTCAAGAAACACCTGGAATAACAGGCAAATTTGGCCTTGGAATGTGGAATGAAACAGGGCAAAGACTAATAGAGTTTTGCCAAGAAAATGCCCTGGTCATAGCAAACACTCTCTTCAATCAAAACAAGAGAAGACTCTACACATGGACATCACCAGATGGTCAACACCAAAATCAGATAGATTATATTCTTTGCAGCCAAAGATGGAGAAGCTCTATACAGTCGTCAACAACAACAACAACAAAAAGACCAGGAGCTGCATGTGGCTCAGACCATGAATTCCTTATTACCAAATTCAGACTCAAAATGAAGAAAGTAGGGAAAACCACTAGACCATTCAGGTTTGACCTAAATCAAATCCCTTATGATTACACAGTGGAATTGAGAGATAGATTTAAGGACCTAGATCTGATAGATAGAGTGCCTGATGAACTATGGACGAAGGTTCGTGACATTGTACAGGAGAGAGAGATCAAGACCATCCCCATGGAAAGAAATGCAAAAAAGCAAAATGGCTGTCTGGGGAAGACTTACAAATAGCTGTGAAAAGAAGAGAGGTGAAAAACTAAGTAGAAAAGGAAAGATATAAGCATCTGAAAGCAGAGTTCCAAAGCATAGCAAGGAGAGATAAGAAAGCCTTCTTCAGTGATCAATACAAAGAAATAGAGGAAAACAACAGAATGGGAAAGACTAGAGATCTCTTCAAGAAAATTACAGATACCAAGGGAACATTTCATGTAAAGATGGCCTCAGTAAAGGACAGAGATGGTATGGACCTAACAGAAAAAGAAGATATTAAGAAGAGATGGTAAGAATACACAGAAGAACTGTACAAAAAAGATCTTCACAACCCAGATAATCATGATGATGTGATCACTAATCTAGAGCCAGACATCTTGGAATATGAAGTCAAGTGGGTGTTAGAAAGCATCTCTATGAACAAAGCTAGTGGAGGTGATGGAATTCCAGTGGAGCTATTTCAAACCCTGAAAGATGATGCTGTGAAAGTGCTGCACTCAATATGCCAGCAAATTTGGAAAACTCAGCAGTGGCCACAGCACTGGAAAATGTCAGTTTCATTCCAGTCCCAGAACTGACTGGATAGGAATCCCGAGAGGCCACTTGCAACTCGCATGGAGACTGAACTTTCCTGAGGCAACACGAGCAGGTCCCTGAAGTCCCTGTTTTAACTCTAAAGGAACCCCATGTTTCCTGCCACAACTCAAGAAAAACCAGGAGATTCTCCCCTCAACACGATTTGAGGATCTTTTCTGCTGTGGCATCTCGAGAGAAATCCCACCTTTTCTCTTGAGCCTGGAAAGTGTCCTTGACACCCATGATGCAACACAGGAAGTTCCCCAATATACCCGTCTCCACTCGAGAGGAACACCAAGTGTCCCACCTCAAGTCATGTTCAATTCAGACGCTCAGTCGTGTCCGACTCTTTGCGACCCCATGAATCGCAGCACACCAGGCCTCCTTGTCCATCACCAACTCCCGTAGTCCACTCAGACTCACGTCCATCGAGTCAGTGATGCCATCCAGGCATCTCATCCTCTGTCGTCCCCTTCTCCTCCTGTCCGCAATCCCTCCCAGCATCAGTCTTTTCAAATGAATAAACTCTTCACATGGGGTGGCCAAAGTACTGGAGTTTCAGCCTCAGCATCATTCCTTCCAAAGAAATCCCAGGGCTAATCTCATTCAGAATGGACTGGTTGGATATCCTTACAGTCCAAGGGACTCTCAGGAGTCTTCTCCAACACTACAGTTCAAAAGCATGAATTCTTTGATGCTCAGCCTTCTTCACAGTCCAACTCTCACATCCATATATGACTACTGGAAAAACCATAGCCTTGATTAGATGGACCTAATCGGCAAAGTAATATCTCTGCTTTTGAATATGCTATCTAGGTTGGTCACAATTTTTCTTCCAAGGAGTAAGCGTCTTTTAATTTCAAGGCTGCAATCACCATCTGCAGTGATTTGGGAGCCCCCAAAAATAAAGTCTGACACTGTTTCCACTGTTTTCCCATCTATTTACCATGAAGTGATGGGACCGGAACCATGATCTTTTCTTTCTGAATGTTGAGCTTTAGGCCAACTTTTTCACTCTCCACTTTCACTTTCATCAAGAGGTGTTTTAGTTCCTCTTCACTTTTTGCCAAAAAGGGTGGTGTTATCTGCATATCTGCTTATTGATATCTCTCCAGGCAATCTTGAATGACAGACTATGGTCCACTGGAGAAGGGAATGGCAAACCACTTCAGTATTCTTGCCTTGAGAACCCCATGGACAGTATGGAAAGGCAAAATGTTTGGATACTGAAAGAGGAACTCCCCAGGTCAGTAGGTGCCCAATATGCTACTGGAAATCATAGGAGACATAACTCCAGAAATAAATGAAGGGATGAAGCCAAACCAAAAACAATACCCAGCTGTGGATATGACTGGTGAGAGAAGCAAGGTCCAATGCTGTAAAGAGCAATATTGCATAGGGACCTAGAATGTCAGGTCCATGAATGAAGGCAAATTGGATGTGGTCAAACAAGAGATGGCAAGGGTGAACGTCGACATTCCAGGAATCAGCGAACAAAAGTGGACTGGAATGGGTGAATTTAACTTAGATGACCATTATGCCTACTACTGCGGTCAGAAATCTCTCAGAAGAAATGGAGTAGCCACCATGGTCAACAAAAGACTTCAAAATGCAGTACTTGGATGCAGTCTCAAAAACGACAGAATGATCTCTGTTCGTCTCCAAGGCAAACCATTCAATATCACAGTTATCCAAGTCTATGCCCCAACCAGTAATACTGAAGAAGCTGAAGTTGAATGGTTCTATGAAGAAAAAGAAAACATTTTAGAACTAACACCCAAAAAAGACGTCCTTTTCATTATAGGGGACTGGAATGCAAAAGTAGGAAGTCAACAAACACCTGGAATAACAGGCAAATTTGGCCTTGGAATACAGAATGAAGCAGGTTAAAGATTAATAGAATTTTGCCAAGATAATGCACTGGTCATAGCAAATACCCATTTCATTCTAGGGGACTGGAATGCAAAAGTAGGAAGTCATGAAACACCTGGAGTAACCGGCAAATTTGGCCTTGGAATGCAGAATGAAACAGGGCAAAGAGTAATAGAGTTTTGCCAAAAAAAAAATGCACTGGTCATAGCAAATACCCTCTTCCAACAACACAAGAGAAGTCTCTACACATGGACATCACCAGATGGTCAACACCAAAATCAAATTGATTATATTCTTTGCAGCCAAAGATGGAGAATCTCTATACAGTCAACAAAAACAAGACCAGGAGCTGACTGTGGCTCAGATCATGAATCCCTTAATACCAAATTCAGACTCAAATTGAAGAGAAGTAGGGAAAACCACTGGACCATTCAGATATGACCTAAATAAAATCCCTTATGATTATACAGTGGAAGTGAGAAATAGATTTAAGGGCCTAGATCTGATAGAGTGCCTGATGAACTATGGACAGAGGTTCGTGACATTGTACAAGAGACAGGGATCAAGACCATCCCCATGGAAAAGAAATGCAAAAAAGCAAAATGGCTGTCTGGTGAGGCCTTACAAATAGCTGTGAAAAGAAGAGAGATGAAAAGCCAAGGAGAAAAGGAAAGATATTAGCATCTGAAAGTAGAGTTCCAAAGAATAGCAAGAAGAGATAAGAAAGCCTTCTTCAGCGATCAGTGTTTTGAAAGAAATAGAGGAAAACAGAATGGGAAAGACTAGAGATCTCTTCAAGAAAATTAGAGATACCAAGGGTATCTTCATGCAAAGATGGGCTTGTAAAGGACAGAGATGGTATGGACCTAACTGAAGAAGAAGATATTAAGAAGATGTGACAAGAATACATAAAAAAACTGTACAAAAAATAACTTCACGACCCAGATAATCAAGATGGTGTTATCACTTATCTAGAGCCAGACATCCTGGAATGTGAAGTCAAGAGGGCCTTGGAANGGTTCGTGACATTGTACAGGAGAGAGAGATCAAGACCATCCCCATGGAAAGAAATGCAAAAAAGCAAAATGGCTGTCTGGGGAAGACTTACAAATAGCTGTGAAAAGAAGAGAGGTGAAAAACTAAGTAGAAAAGGAAAGATATAAGCATCTGAAAGCAGAGTTCCAAAGCATAGCAAGGAGAGATAAGAAAGCCTTCTTCAGTGATCAATACAAAGAAATAGAGGAAAACAACAGAATGGGAAAGACTAGAGATCTCTTCAAGAAAATTACAGATACCAAGGGAACATTTCATGTAAAGATGGCCTCAGTAAAGGACAGAGATGGTATGGACCTAACAGAAAAAGAAGATATTAAGAAGAGATGGTAAGAATACACAGAAGAACTGTACAAAAAAGATCTTCACAACCCAGATAATCATGATGATGTGATCACTAATCTAGAGCCAGACATCTTGGAATATGAAGTCAAGTGGGTGTTAGAAAGCATCTCTATGAACAAAGCTAGTGGAGGTGATGGAATTCCAGTGGAGCTATTTCAAACCCTGAAAGATGATGCTGTGAAAGTGCTGCACTCAATATGCCAGCAAATTTGGAAAACTCAGCAGTGGCCACAGCACTGGAAAATGTCAGTTTCATTCCAGTCCCAGAACTGACTGGATAGGAATCCCGAGAGGCCACTTGCAACTCGCATGGAGACTGAACTTTCCTGAGGCAACACGAGCAGGTCCCTGAAGTCCCTGTTTTAACTCTAAAGGAACCCCATGTTTCCTGCCACAACTCAAGAAAAACCAGGAGATTCTCCCCTCAACACGATTTGAGGATCTTTTCTGCTGTGGCATCTCGAGAGAAATCCCACCTTCTCTCTTGAGCCTGGAAAGTGTCCTTGACACCCATGATGCAACACAGGAAGTTCCCCAATATACCCGTCTCCACTCGAGAGGAACACCAAGTGTCCCACCTCAAGTCATGTTCAATTCAGACGCTCAGTCGTGTCCGACTCTTTGCGACCCCATGAATCGCAGCACACCAGGCCTCCTTGTCCATCACCAACTCCCGTAGTCCACTCAGACTCACGTCCATCGAGTCAGTGATGCCATCCAGGCATCTCATCCTCTGTCGTCCCCTTCTCCTCCTGTCCGCAATCCCTCCCAGCATCAGTCTTTTCAAATGAATAAACTCTTCACATGGGGTGGCCAAAGTACTGGAGTTTCAGCCTCAGCATCATTCCTTCCAAAGAAATCCCAGGGCTAATCTCATTCAGAATGGACTGGTTGGATATCCTTACAGTCCAAGGGACTCTCAGGAGTCTTCTCCAACACTACAGTTCAAAAGCATGAATTCTTTGATGCTCAGCCTTCTTCACAGTCCAACTCTCACATCCATATATGACTACTGGAAAAACCATAGCCTTGATTAGATGGACCTAATCGGCAAAGTAATATCTCTGCTTTTGAATATGCTATCTAGGTTGGTCACAATTTTTCTTCCAAGGAGTAAGCGTCTTTTAATTTCAAGGCTGCAATCACCATCTGCAGTGATTTGGGAGCCCCCAAAAATAAAGTCTGACACTGTTTCCACTGTTTTCCCATCTATTTACCATGAAGTGATGGGACCGGAACCATGATCTTTTCTTTCTGAATGTTGAGCTTTAGGCCAACTTTTTCACTCTCCACTTTCACTTTCATCAAGAGGTGTTTTAGTTCCTCTTCACTTTTTGCCAAAAAGGGTGGTGTTATCTGCATATCTGCTTATTGATATCTCTCCAGGCAATCTTGAATGACAGACTATGGTCCACTGGAGAAGGGAATGGCAAACCACTTCAGTATTCTTGCCTTGAGAACCCCATGGACAGTATGGAAAGGCAAAATGTTTGGATACTGAAAGAGGAACTCCCCAGGTCAGTAGGTGCCCAATATGCTACTGGAAATCATAGGAGACATAACTCCAGAAATAAATGAAGGGATGAAGCCAAACCAAAAACAATACCCAGCTGTGGATATGACTGGTGAGAGAAGCAAGGTCCAATGCTGTAAAGAGCAATATTGCATAGGGACCTAGAATGTCAGGTCCATGAATGAAGGCAAATTGGATGTGGTCAAACAAGAGATGGCAAGGGTGAACATCGACATTCCAGGAATCAGCGAACAAAAGTGGACTGGAATGGGTGAATTTAACTTAGATGACCATTATGCCTACTACTGCGGTCAGAAATCTCTCAGAAGAAATGGAGTAGCCACCATGGTCAACAAAAGACTTCAAAATGCAGTACTTGGATGCAGTCTCAAAAACGACAGAATGATCTCTGTTCGTCTCCAAGGCAAACCATTCAATATCACAGTTATCCAAGTCTATGCCCCAACCAGTAATACTGAAGAAGCTGAAGTTGAATGGTTCTATGAAGAAAAAGAAAACATTTTAGAACTAACACCCAAAAAAGACGTCCTTTTCATTATAGGGGACTGGAATGCAAAAGTAGGAAGTCAACAAACACCTGGAATAACAGGCAAATTTGGCCTTGGAATACAGAATGAAGCAGGTTAAAGATTAATAGAATTTTGCCAAGATAATGCACTGGTCATAGCAAATACCCATTTCATTCTAGGGGACTGGAATGCAAAAGTAGGAAGTCATGAAACACCTGGAGTAACCGGCAAATTTGGCCTTGGAATGCAGAATGAAACAGGGCAAAGAGTAATAGAGTTTTGCCAAAAAAAAAATGCACTGGTCATAGCAAACACCCTCTTCCAACAACACAAGAGAAGACTCTACACATGGACATCACCAGATGGTCAACACCAAAATCAAATTGATTATATTCTTTGCAGCCAAAGATGGAGAATCTCTATACAGTCAACAAAAACAAGACCAGGAGCTGACTGTGGCTCAGATCATGAATCCCTTAATACCAAATTCAGACTCAAATTGAAGAGAAGTAGGGAAAACCACTGGACCATTCAGATATGACCTAAATAAAATCCCTTATGATTATACAGTGGAAGTGAGAAATAGATTTAAGGGCCTAGATCTGATAGAGTGCCTGATGAACTATGGACGGAGGTTCGTGACATTGTACAAGAGACAGGGATCAAGACCATCCCCATGGAAAAGAAATGCAAAAAAGCAAAATGGCTGTCTGGTGAGGCCTTACAAATAGCTGTGAAAAGAAGAGAGATGAAAAGCCAAGGAGAAAAGGAAAGATATTAGCATCTGAAAGTAGAGTTCCAAAGAATAGCAAGAAGAGATAAGAAAGCCTTCTTCAGCGATCAGTGTTTTGAAAGAAATAGAGGAAAACAGAATGGGAAAGACTAGAGATCTCTTCAAGAAAATTAGAGATACCAAGGGTATCTTCATGCAAAGATGGGCTTGTAAAGGACAGAGATGGTATGGACCTAACTGAAGAAGAAGATATTAAGAAGATGTGACAAGAATACATAAAAAAACTGTACAAAAAATAACTTCACGACCCAGATAATCAAGATGGTGTTATCACTTATCTAGAGCCAGACATCCTGGAATGTGAAGTCAAGAGGGCCTTGGAATCACTATGAACAAAGTTAGTGCAGATGATAGAATTCTAGTGGAGCTGTTTCAAATCCTGAAAGATGATGCTGTGAAAGTGCTACACTCAATATGCCAACAAATTTGGAAAACTCAGCAGTTGCCACAGAAATGGAAAAGGTCAGTTTTATTTCCAATTACAAAAAGAGAGGTAATGCCAAAGAATGTTCAAACTATTGGACAATTGCACTCATTTCACATGCTAGTAAAGTAATGCTCAAAATTCTTCAAGCCAGGGTGAGCAATATATGAATCCTGAACTTCCTGATATTCAAGCTGGTTTTAGAAAAGGCAGATGAACCAGAGATCAAATTTCCACATTCTGCTAGATGATGGAAAAAGCAAGAGAGTTCCAGAAAAATATCTATTTCTGCTTTATTGATTATTACAAAGCATTTGACTGTGTGGATCAAAATAAGCTGTGAAACATTCTGAATGAGATGGTACTACCAGACCAACAGACCTGCCTCTTGAGAAATCTGTATGCAAGTCAGAAAGCAACAGTTAGAACTGGACATAGAACAACAGACTGGTTCCAAATAGGAAAATGAGTACGTCAAGTCAAGAAGAGCCCTGTTTCTCCCTCCTCATCTAGAGATGCAGGTCCCTTTCCCTGCTTCATCAGGAAAGGAATCCCAGGGTTCCCGTCGTACCTCAAGAGGAGGTGGTCTCAAATTGAAAGACGAGAGGAACTCTAGGGGTTGTGCCACCATTCCAAAAGACCCTGATGTCACAATCTACTCCAGATCCACCTGATTCTGCCACAGTGACTTGACTGTCACTCCAAGTATCGACTCCAAACACGATGGCAGGTGTGACAGCACTGTGGCAACACAAGAGAAAGCCACAGACCCTTATATCAACTCGACAGGAAGCCTGACCCTACTTTTCCAGCTAGAGAGGAACACAGAATTACATGTCTCCACACGAGACGGGGCCTGACTCCATGGTTGAAATTTCAAGGGAAACCCAATGTGTGTCAACACTGGAGAGGAACTCTGAGGTTCCAGCCTCAGCTCCAGATGAGGACCTGGGACCCGACACTGACTGGAGAGGAATCCCTAGAGGCTGCTTGCTTCACTCATGTAGACTGGACTTTGCTGAGGTAACTCGAGCGGATCCCTGAGGTCCCCATTGTAACAAGGAAGGTACCCTAATTTTCCTGCTCGTACTCGAGAAAAACCAGGAGATTCTCCCCTCAATGCAAGATGAGGTCCTTATCCACTGCAGTGTCTTGAGAGAAATCCCACCTCCCTCTTGATCCTGGAAATGGTCCTTGACACCCTTGATGCAACTAACGAAGTTCCCCAACATACCTGTCTCCACTAGAGAGGAACACCAAGTTTCCCGCCACAGCTCACAAAGAGCCCCCTTTTTCCCTTCTCATCTCGAGATGAGGGTCCATTTCCCTGCTTCGTTTGGAAATGAATCCCGGCATTCCTGTCACACCTCAAGAGGAGGTGGTCTCCACTTGAACCTCAAGAGGAACTCCAGGTGTCGTGCCACCATTCCAAAAGAACCCAATGTCCCTGTCCACTCAAGATACATCTGATTCCTCTGCACTGACATGGCTGTCACCCCAGGTATCAACTCAGAACATGATGGCAGGTGTTATGGCCCTGTGGCACCTTCAGAGAAAGCCACAGATCCCTATGTCAACTCGACAGGAATACTGACACTACTTTTCCAGTTTGAGAGGAACATGGACTTGCATGTCTCCACACGAGATGAGGCCTGACACCCCTGTTCAAATTCCAAGAGAACGCTGAGTTCCATGTTCAGCAGTAGAGAGGAAAACTGAGGTTTCTGCCTCAGTTCCAGATGAGGACCTAGGACCTGGAACTGACTGGAGAGGAATCCTGAGAGGCCCCTCACAACTCTCATGGATACTGGACTTTCCTGAGGCAACAGGAGTGGGTCCCTGAGGTTCCTGTGTTAACTGGAAAGGAACCCCAAGTTTCCTGCCACAACTCGAGAAAAACCAAGAGATTCTCCCCTAAACATGAGTTGAGGCCCTTTTCCATTGCGGTGTTTCAAGAGAAATCCCACCTTCCCTCTTTAGCTTTGAAAATGTCCTTGACACCCTTGATGCAAACTCAGAAGTTCTCCGACATACCCATCTCCTCTCGAAAGGAACACTGAGGGTCCTGCCACAACTCAAGTTGCGTCCCATTTTTCCCTCCTCATCTCGAGATTAGGGGCCCTTTCCCTGCTTAGTCGGGAAAGGAATTCCAGCGTGCCCATCACACCTCAAGAGGAGGTGCTCTCAGCTTAAAAGTCAAGAAGAACTCCAGGGGTCGTGCCACCATTCCAAAAGACCCCGATGTCCCAGTCCACTCCGGACAAACCAGATTAACTTGCACTGACTCTACTGTCACCCTGGCTATTGACTTGAAACACGATGGCAGGTTTGACAGCCTTGTGGCGCCTCGAGAAAAAGTCACGGATCCCTATGTCAACTCGACAGGAAACCTGACACTACTGTTACAGCTCAAGAGGAAATTGGACTTGGATGTCTCCACATGAGATGAGGCCTGACTGCCCTCTGGAAACTCCCTAGGAACCGCGAGATCCATGTCACCACTGGATAAGAAACCTGAGTTTGCATCCCCAGCTCTAGATAAGGACTTAGGACCTGGAACCGACTAGAGAGGAATACCGAGAGGTCCCTCACAACTCGCATGGAGACTGGACCTTCCTGAGGCTACAGAAGCATTTCCCGGCTGTCCCCGTTGTAACTCGAGAGAAACACCAAGTTTCCTGCCACAGCTCGAGAAAAACCAGGAGATTATCCCCTCAACGCAAGATAAGGCCCGTTTCTGCTGCAGCGCTTGAGAGAAATCCCACCTTCCCTCTTGAGCCTTCAAACTATCCTTGACACCTTTGATGCAACTCAAGAAGTTCCCCGACATACCCGTTCCACTCCGGAGGAAGACTGATATTCCCGACACAACTCAAGAAGAGCCCCGTTTTTCCCTCCTCGTCTCGAGATGTGAGTCCCTTTTCCTGCTTCGTCGGGAAAGGTGCTCTCATTGCACCTTAAGAGGAAATGCTTTCAACTTGAAAGTCAAGAGGAACTCCATGGGTCGTGCAAACATTCCAAAAGACCCCGATGTCCCAGTACACTCCAGATATATCTGATCCCCTGCATTGACTCGACTGTAACCCCGAGGATCGACTCACAACACGATGGCACGTGTGAGTGCCCTGTGGCACCTTGAGAGAAAGTCACAGATTCCTATGCCAAGTCAACAGGAAGCCTGACACTACAGTTACAGCTCGATAGGAAAGCGGACTTGCTAGTCTCCAGGTGAGATGAGGTTTGGCTTCCCTGTGAAAATTCCAAAGGAACCCCGAGATCTATGTCAGCACTGGAGAGGAAGCCTGAGGTTGTGGCCTGAGCTCCAGATGAAGACCTAGGACATGGCACAGACTAGAGAAGAATCCCAAGAAGCCCCTCACAAGTGGCATAGATGCTGGACATTCCTGAGGCCACATGAGTGGTTCCCTGAGGTCTCCATCATAACTTGAGAGAAACCCCAAATTTCCTGCTGCAACTCGAGAAAAACCAGAAGAATCTCCCCTCAACGTGAGATGAGGTCCTTTTCTGCTGTGGTGCCTCGAGAGAAATCCCATCTTCCCTCTTGAGCCTTGAAAGGGTCCTTGACACCCTTGAGGCAACTCAAGAAGTTCCTCAACTACCCGTCTCCAGTCGAGAGGAACACCGAGTGTCCCACCACAACTCAAGAAGAATCCTGTTTTTCCTTCCTGATCTCGAGATGAGGGTCCGTTTCCCTCCTGGTAATCCCTCCTGGGGTCCAGGCCCAGTGGTTCCAGTGTAATGCAAATGGGAGACAGAATCGGCATCCTATGAAAAATCTATTAATTAGAAGTATAGAGACAGATTAGAAAAGAACAGTGTAATAGGAAATTTAGTGGAGAAAAAGAAGGTTAATAAGTTGTTTTACGCAGATTACCAATAAAACTCCAAAACAAGAAGTTTGCATCATCTATGTAGGCCTCCGGTGCCCACTTGAACAGCAGAGGGTGCCCCATCTTGGGCTCCCTCTCACGTGGGTCTTTGAAGCCAGGGCAAAATTAGCAGGCTTGGCAAGTACCCATGCTCCAGATCAGAATTCAGCCAGAAAAACAAAGAACAAGAAAGAAAGACAATGCAGAATCAGTCTTTCCAGAAAATGATCCATTTTCTTTATTTTCAGGTTTTCCTATATACCCTTTTTGTACACATGGAGACAAATGGAAATTTTAAAGTCATGCTGAAGTCAGCAGTCCTGACCTTTGTCAAAATCAGGTGCTTCATATAAATGTATACAAAAAGGTCTTAGGGGTTTTACATTATCTTCTGGCCAGGGGGCCTGCTAACATTTTATGATCCTTTCTTTCTGATAATGGTCAGTCAACCAGAAAACTTATTTTCCAGGGATGATTTTTCTTAAACCAGGCACCACCCTTTGAAAGTACTGGATAAAGTTGCTTTCCTATAGGGTGAGGGTGCAATGGGTTATAATTAAGAAAGGAATTTACTTAGCCTAAGGTTAACATGATTAATCTTAAAAGTTAATACTTATTTCTCCTATATGCTAGTTATGTTCATTATAAGGACTGGGAACATGGAGACTTAGCAGCAAATATTGGCCCCCCAAATGAAAAACCCTTCACCAATATAATTCCTAATTAACCCACTATACTAATAATTCTAACTTCCTAAAAGAATCTGCCTTTAGTAAGTCTAAACCATCTCGTGCCTTTCACGGTTGGGAGGCTGTAAACAATCACATGTGGCCAGACTAACCTGTTCAGGCAGGCTAGAAAATCTTCAGAGGAGTTCATAAGTTGAAACACTCTCGTCATGCCCAGGAATTTTTATTATTTTGGAGCTGTAAGTTAATTCCTTCTCTCAGAGAGGTGAGGGGGATAGCCCTCCATAAAACCAGACGTGGAGGTGAGAGCATAAAACAGTAGAGTAGGCAGCCTCTGGTTATGGGGTAGATGCTTGGGAATGGGGGGTTTCCTGAGGCTCAGTACCACCTTTGCTTAATGCCCAGCCTCCATCCTCATGACCTTCACCNAGAAGTTTGCATCATCTATGTAGGCCTCCGGTGCCCACTTGAACAGCAGAGGGTGCCCCATCTTGGGCTCCCTCTCACGTGGGTCTTTGAAGCCAGGGCAAAATTAGCAGGCTTGGCAAGTACCCATGCTCCAGATCAGAATTCAGCCAGAAAAACAAAGAACAAGAAAGAAAGACAATGCAGAATCAGTCTTTCCAGAAAATGATCCATTTTCTTTATTTTCAGGTTTTCCTATATACCCTTTTTGTACACATGGAGACAAATGGAAATTTTAAAGTCATGCTGAAGTCAGCAGTCCTGACCTTTGTCAAAATCAGGTGCTTCATATAAATGTATACAAAAAGGTCTTAGGGGTTTTACATTATCTTCTGGCCAGGGGGCCTGCTAACATTTTATGATCCTTTCTTTCTGATAATGGTCAGTCAACCAGAAAACTTATTTTCCAGGGATGATTTTTCTTAAACCAGGCACCACCCTTTGAAAGTACTGGATAAAGTTGCTTTCCTATAGGGTGAGGGTGCAATGGGTTATAATTAAGAAAGGAATTTACTTAGCCTAAGGTTAACATGATTAATCTTAAAAGTTAATACTTATTTCTCCTATATGCTAGTTATGTTCATTATAAGGACTGGGAACATGGAGACTTAGCAGCAAATATTGGCCCCCCAAATGAAAAACCCTTCACCAATATAATTCCTAATTAACCCACTATACTAATAATTCTAACTTCCTAAAAGAATCTGCCTTTAGTAAGTCTAAACCATCTCGTGCCTTTCACGGTTGGGAGGCTGTAAACAATCACATGTGGCCAGACTAACCTGTTCAGGCAGGCTAGAAAATCTTCAGAGGAGTTCATAAGTTGAAACACTCTCGTCATGCCCAGGAATTTTTATTATTTTGGAGCTGTAAGTTAATTCCTTCTCTCAGAGAGGTGAGGGGGATAGCCCTCCATAAAACCAGACGTGGAGGTGAGAGCATAAAACAGTAGAGTAGGCAGCCTCTGGTTATGGGGTAGATGCTTGGGAATGGGGGGTTTCCTGAGGCTCAGTACCACCTTTGCTTAATGCCCAGCCTCCATCCTCATGACCTTCACCACAGGCGGGGTTCCCTACACTGGCTCCTGGCAACTCCCCTGCTGAAACTCAATAGGACCCTCGAGATCCAGTCTACATTGGAGAGGAATCCGGAGGTTCCAGCCTCATCTCCAGATGAGGACCTAGGACCTGGCACTGACTGGAGAGGAATCCAGAGAGGCCCCTCGCTACTCTCATGGAGACTGGACTTGCCTGAGGCAACACGAGCGTGTACCTGAAGTCCCTGTCATAACTGGAGAGGAACTCCAAGTTTCCTGCCACAGCTCGAGAAAAACAAGGAGATTCTCCCCTCAATGAGAGATGAGGCTCTTTTCCACTGTGGCATCTCAAGAGAAATCCCACCTTCCCTCTTTAGCCTGGAAAGGATCCTTGACACCCTTAATGCAACTCAGGAAGTTCCCTGACATACCCGTCTCCACTTGAGAGAAACAGCGAGGTCCTGCCACAACTCAAATAAAGCCCCGTTTTTCCCTCCTCACTTGGAGATGAGGGTTAATTTCCCTACTTTGTCAGGAAAGGAATACCAGCATTCCCGTAGCACCTCAAGAGGAGGTGGTCTCAACTTGAAAGTCAAGAGGAACACCTGGGGTCATGCCACATTTCCAAAAGACCCCAATGTCCCAATCCACACAAGATACACCTGATTCCCCTGCACTGACTCGACTGTCACCCCTAGGATCGATTCACAACACGATGGCACACATGACAACCCTGTGGCACCCCGAGAGAAAGCCAAGATTCCTATGTCAAATCAGCAGGAAGCCTGACACTACTGTAAGAGCTCAAAAGGAAAGCAGACTTGCATGTCTCCACATGACACGAGGCATGACTCCCCTGAGGAGACTACATAGGAACCTCGAGATCCATGTCAGCACTGCAGAGGAATATTCAGGTTCCGGCCTCAGATTCAGATGAGGACCTAGGACTCAACACCAACTGGAGAGGAATCCAAAGAGGGCCCTCGCAACTCACATGGAGACTGGACTTTCCTGGGGCAACACATGTGGTCCCTGAGATCCACATCATATTTCAAGAGGAGACCCAAGTTTCCTGCCACAACTCAAGAAAAAGCAGGAGATACTCTCCTCAATGCGAGATGAGGCCTTTTTTTGCTGTGGCATTTCGAGAGAAACCCCACCTCCCTCTTGAGCCTCTCTAGGGTCCTTGACACCCTTGAAGCAACTCAAGTAGTTCCCCAACGTACCCGTCTCCACTCGAGAAGAACACCCATGGTCCCAACACAACTCAAGAAGAGTCCCATTTTTCCCTCCTCATCTCGAGATGAGGGTCTAATTCCCTGCTTCATTGGGAAAGAAATCCCGGTGTTCCCGTTGAACTTCAAGAGGGGGCAGCCTCAATTTGAAAGTCTAGAGGAATGCCAGGGGTCATGCCACCATTCCAAAAGACCCCAATGGCCCAATCCACTCCAGATACACTGGATTCCTGTGCACTGACTCGATTGTCACCCCGAACATCGACTCACAACATGATGGTACATGTGCAGCCCTGTGCCATCTTGAGAGAAAGCCACAGATCCATATGTCAACTCAACAGGAAGCCTGAAAATACTCTCAAAGCTCCAGAGGAAAGTGGACTTGCATGTCTCCACATGAGATGAAGCCTAACTCTGCTGTTGAAACTCCATAGAAACCCCAAGATCCGTGTGAGCACTGGAGAGAAAAAGTGAGGTTCTGGCTTCAACACCAGAGGAGGATCTAGAACCAGGCACCAATTGGAGAGGAATCCTGAGAGGCCCCTAGCAAGTCGCATGTAGACTGGACTTTCCTGAGGCAACATGAGTGGGTCCCTGAGATCCCTGTCGTAACTCAAGAGCAACTTCAATTTTCCTGCCGCAACTCAAGAAAAAGTGGAGATTCTCCTCTCAGAGCGAAATGAGGCCCTTTTCCACTGCGGTATCACTTGATTAATCCCATCTTCACTCTTGAGCTTTGAAAGGGTCCTTGACACCCTTGAGGCATCTCAAGAAGTTCCCCAAAATACCCGTCTCCACTCAAAGGACCGAAGAGAGTCCTGCCACAACTCAAGAGGAGCCCCATATTTCCCTCTTCATCTCGAGATGAGGGTCCATTTCCCTGCTTTGTCGGGAAAGGAATTCCAGTGTTCCCGTCGCACCTCAACAGGAGGTGGTCTCAAATTGAATGTTGGAAGGAACTCCAGGGGTCTTACCACAACTGCAAGAAACACAGAGCTCCAAATCCACCATAGATACATGTTATTCCCCTGCACTGACTCGACTGTCAACCCGAGTATCGACTCAAAACACGATGGCACATGTGACAGCCCTGTGGCACTTCGAGAGAAAGCCACAGATCCCTAGGTCAACTTGACAGGAAGCCTGACATTACTGTTACAGCTTGAGAGAAAAGCGGAATTGCATGTGTCCTCAAGTGATGAGGCCTGACTCCCCTATTGAAACTCCATAGGAACCCTGAGGTCAATGTCAGCACTGGAGAGGAAACCTGAGGTTCAGGACTCAGCTCAAGATGAGGACCTAGGGCACGACACCCACTGGAGAGGAATTCTGAGAGGCCTCTCACAACTCGCATGGAGACTGGATTTTCCAAAGCAACACAAGTGGGTCCCTGAGGTCCCTGCCATAACTCGTGAGGAACCCCACGTTTCCTGCCGCAACTCGAGAAAAACCAGAAGATTCTAACCTCAGGAGAGTTGAGGCCCTTCCCGTGGTGGCATCTTGAGAGAAATCTCACCTTCCCTCCTGAGCCTTGAAAGCATCCTTGACACCTAGATGCAACTCAGGAAGTTTCCCGACATACCTGTCTCCTCTCGGGAGGAACACCGCGGATCCTGCCACAACTCAAGAAGAGCCCGATTTTCCCCTCCTCATCTTGATGTGAAGGTCCATTTCCCTGCTTCATAAGGAAAGGAATTCTGGCGTTCCCTTCGCACGGACAGTTAGTTCAGTTCACTTCAGTCGCTCAGTCGTGTCTGATTCCCTGTGACCCCATGAATCGCAGGACGCCAGGTCTCCTTGTCCATCACCATCTCCTGGAGTTCACCCAGACTCACGTCCATCGAGTCTGTGATGCAATCCAACCATCTCATCCTCAGTTGTACCCTTCTCCTCCTGCCCCCAATCCCTCCCAGCATTGAAGTCTTTCCAAGGAGTCAACTCTTCTCATGAGGTTGCCAAAGTACTGGAGTTTCAGCTTTAGCGTCATTCCTTCAAATGAAATCCCACCCTTATGGCAGAAAGTGAAGAGGAGCTAAAAAGCCTCTTGATGAAAGTGAAAGAGGAGAGTGAAATCCTTCAGAATGGACTGGTTGGATCTCCTTGCAGTCCAAGGGACTCTCAAGAGTCTTCTCCAACACCAAAGTTCAAAAGCATCAATTCTTCAGTGCTCAGACTTCACAGTCCAACTCTCATATCCATACATGACCACAGGAAAAACGATAGCCTTGATTAGACGGACATTAGTTGGCAAAATAATGTCTCTGCTTTTGAATATGCTGTCTAGATTGTCATAACTTTTCTTCCAAGGAGTAAGCATCTTTTAATTTCATGACTGCAGTAACCATCTGCAGTGATTTTGGAGGCCCAAAAAATAAAGTCTGACACTGTTTCCACTGATGCNGTCAAGAAGAGCCCTGTTTCTCCCTCCTCATCTAGAGATGCAGGTCCCTTTCCCTGCTTCATCAGGAAAGGAATCCCAGGGTTCCCGTCGTACCTCAAGAGGAGGTGGTCTCAAATTGAAAGACGAGAGGAACTCTAGGGGTTGTGCCACCATTCCAAAAGACCCTGATGTCACAATCTACTCCAGATCCACCTGATTCTGCCACAGTGACTTGACTGTCACTCCAAGTATCGACTCCAAACACGATGGCAGGTGTGACAGCACTGTGGCAACACAAGAGAAAGCCACAGACCCTTATATCAACTCGACAGGAAGCCTGACCCTACTTTTCCAGCTAGAGAGGAACACAGAATTACATGTCTCCACACGAGACGGGGCCTGACTCCATGGTTGAAATTTCAAGGGAAACCCAATGTGTGTCAACACTGGAGAGGAACTCTGAGGTTCCAGCCTCAGCTCCAGATGAGGACCTGGGACCCGACACTGACTGGAGAGGAATCCCTAGAGGCTGCTTGCTTCACTCATGTAGACTGGACTTTGCTGAGGTAACTCGAGCGGATCCCTGAGGTCCCCATTGTAACAAGGAAGGTACCCTAATTTTCCTGCTCGTACTCGAGAAAAACCAGGAGATTCTCCCCTCAATGCAAGATGAGGTCCTTATCCACTGCAGTGTCTTGAGAGAAATCCCACCTCCCTCTTGATCCTGGAAATGGTCCTTGACACCCTTGATGCAACTAACGAAGTTCCCCAACATACCTGTCTCCACTAGAGAGGAACACCAAGTTTCCCGCCACAGCTCACAAAGAGCCCCCTTTTTCCCTTCTCATCTCGAGATGAGGGTCCATTTCCCTGCTTCGTTTGGAAATGAATCCCGGCATTCCTGTCACACCTCAAGAGGAGGTGGTCTCCACTTGAACCTCAAGAGGAACTCCAGGTGTCGTGCCACCATTCCAAAAGAACCCAATGTCCCTGTCCACTCAAGATACATCTGATTCCTCTGCACTGACATGGCTGTCACCCCAGGTATCAACTCAGAACATGATGGCAGGTGTTATGGCCCTGTGGCACCTTCAGAGAAAGCCACAGATCCCTATGTCAACTCGACAGGAATACTGACACTACTTTTCCAGTTTGAGAGGAACATGGACTTGCATGTCTCCACACGAGATGAGGCCTGACACCCCTGTTCAAATTCCAAGAGAACGCTGAGTTCCATGTTCAGCAGTAGAGAGGAAAACTGAGGTTTCTGCCTCAGTTCCAGATGAGGACCTAGGACCTGGAACTGACTGGAGAGGAATCCTGAGAGGCCCCTCACAACTCTCATGGATACTGGACTTTCCTGAGGCAACAGGAGTGGGTCCCTGAGGTTCCTGTGTTAACTGGAAAGGAACCCCAAGTTTCCTGCCACAACTCGAGAAAAACCAAGAGATTCTCCCCTAAACATGAGTTGAGGCCCTTTTCCATTGCGGTGTTTCAAGAGAAATCCCACCTTCCCTCTTTAGCTTTGAAAATGTCCTTGACACCCTTGATGCAAACTCAGAAGTTCTCCGACATACCCATCTCCTCTCGAAAGGAACACTGAGGGTCCTGCCACAACTCAAGTTGCGTCCCATTTTTCCCTCCTCATCTCGAGATTAGGGGCCCTTTCCCTGCTTAGTCGGGAAAGGAATTCCAGCGTGCCCATCACACCTCAAGAGGAGGTGCTCTCAGCTTAAAAGTCAAGAAGAACTCCAGGGGTCGTGCCACCATTCCAAAAGACCCCGATGTCCCAGTCCACTCCGGACAAACCAGATTAACTTGCACTGACTCTACTGTCACCCTGGCTATTGACTTGAAACACGATGGCAGGTTTGACAGCCTTGTGGCGCCTCGAGAAAAAGTCACGGATCCCTATGTCAACTCGACAGGAAACCTGACACTACTGTTACAGCTCAAGAGGAAATTGGACTTGGATGTCTCCACATGAGATGAGGCCTGACTGCCCTCTGGAAACTCCCTAGGAACCGCGAGATCCATGTCACCACTGGATAAGAAACCTGAGTTTGCATCCCCAGCTCTAGATAAGGACTTAGGACCTGGAACCGACTAGAGAGGAATACCGAGAGGTCCCTCACAACTCGCATGGAGACTGGACCTTCCTGAGGCTACAGAAGCATTTCCCGGCTGTCCCCGTTGTAACTCGAGAGAAACACCAAGTTTCCTGCCACAGCTCGAGAAAAACCAGGAGATTATCCCCTCAACGCAAGATAAGGCCCGTTTCTGCTGCAGCGCTTGAGAGAAATCCCACCTTCCCTCTTGAGCCTTCAAACTATCCTTGACACCTTTGATGCAACTCAAGAAGTTCCCCGACATACCCGTTCCACTCCGGAGGAAGACTGATATTCCCGACACAACTCAAGAAGAGCCCCGTTTTTCCCTCCTCGTCTCGAGATGTGAGTCCCTTTTCCTGCTTCGTCGGGAAAGGTGCTCTCATTGCACCTTAAGAGGAAATGCTTTCAACTTGAAAGTCAAGAGGAACTCCATGGGTCGTGCAAACATTCCAAAAGACCCCGATGTCCCAGTACACTCCAGATATATCTGATCCCCTGCATTGACTCGACTGTAACCCCGAGGATCGACTCACAACACGATGGCACGTGTGAGTGCCCTGTGGCACCTTGAGAGAAAGTCACAGATTCCTATGCCAAGTCAACAGGAAGCCTGACACTACAGTTACAGCTCGATAGGAAAGCGGACTTGCTAGTCTCCAGGTGAGATGAGGTTTGGCTTCCCTGTGAAAATTCCAAAGGAACCCCGAGATCTATGTCAGCACTGGAGAGGAAGCCTGAGGTTGTGGCCTGAGCTCCAGATGAAGACCTAGGACATGGCACAGACTAGAGAAGAATCCCAAGAAGCCCCTCACAAGTGGCATAGATGCTGGACATTCCTGAGGCCACATGAGTGGTTCCCTGAGGTCTCCATCATAACTTGAGAGAAACCCCAAATTTCCTGCTGCAACTCGAGAAAAACCAGAAGAATCTCCCCTCAACGTGAGATGAGGTCCTTTTCTGCTGTGGTGCCTCGAGAGAAATCCCATCTTCCCTCTTGAGCCTTGAAAGGGTCCTTGACACCCTTGAGGCAACTCAAGAAGTTCCTCAACTACCCGTCTCCAGTCGAGAGGAACACCGAGTGTCCCACCACAACTCAAGAAGAATCCTGTTTTTCCTTCCTGATCTCGAGATGAGGGTCCGTTTCCCTCCTGGTAATCCCTCCTGGGGTCCAGGCCCAGTGGTTCCAGTGTAATGCAAATGGGAGACAGAATCGGCATCCTATGAAAAATCTATTAATTAGAAGTATAGAGACAGATTAGAAAAGAACAGTGTAATAGGAAATTTAGTGGAGAAAAAGAAGGTTAATAAGTTGTTTTACGCAGATTACCAATAAAACTCCAAAACCAGAAGTTTGCATCATCTATGTAGGCCTCCGGTGCCCACTTGAACAGCAGAGGGTGCCCCATCTTGGGCTCCCTCTCACGTGGGTCTTTGAAGCCAGGGCAAAATTAGCAGGCTTGGCAAGTACCCATGCTCCAGATCAGAATTCAGCCAGAAAAACAAAGAACAAGAAAGAAAGACAATGCAGAATCAGTCTTTCCAGAAAATGATCCATTTTCTTTATTTTCAGGTTTTCCTATATACCCTTTTTGTACACATGGAGACAAATGGAAATTTTAAAGTCATGCTGAAGTCAGCAGTCCTGACCTTTGTCAAAATCAGGTGCTTCATATAAATGTATACAAAAAGGTCTTAGGGGTTTTACATTATCTTCTGGCCAGGGGGCCTGCTAACATTTTATGATCCTTTCTTTCTGATAATGGTCAGTCAACCAGAAAACTTATTTTCCAGGGATGATTTTTCTTAAACCAGGCACCACCCTTTGAAAGTACTGGATAAAGTTGCTTTCCTATAGGGTGAGGGTGCAATGGGTTATAATTAAGAAAGGAATTTACTTAGCCTAAGGTTAACATGATTAATCTTAAAAGTTAATACTTATTTCTCCTATATGCTAGTTATGTTCATTATAAGGACTGGGAACATGGAGACTTAGCAGCAAATATTGGCCCCCCAAATGAAAAACCCTTCACCAATATAATTCCTAATTAACCCACTATACTAATAATTCTAACTTCCTAAAAGAATCTGCCTTTAGTAAGTCTAAACCATCTCGTGCCTTTCACGGTTGGGAGGCTGTAAACAATCACATGTGGCCAGACTAACCTGTTCAGGCAGGCTAGAAAATCTTCAGAGGAGTTCATAAGTTGAAACACTCTCGTCATGCCCAGGAATTTTTATTATTTTGGAGCTGTAAGTTAATTCCTTCTCTCAGAGAGGTGAGGGGGATAGCCCTCCATAAAACCAGACGTGGAGGTGAGAGCATAAAACAGTAGAGTAGGCAGCCTCTGGTTATGGGGTAGATGCTTGGGAATGGGGGGTTTCCTGAGGCTCAGTACCACCTTTGCTTAATGCCCAGCCTCCATCCTCATGACCTTCACCACAGGCGGGGTTCCCTACACTGGCTCCTGGCAACTCCCCTGCTGAAACTCAATAGGACCCTCGAGATCCAGTCTACATTGGAGAGGAATCCGGAGGTTCCAGCCTCATCTCCAGATGAGGACCTAGGACCTGGCACTGACTGGAGAGGAATCCAGAGAGGCCCCTCGCTACTCTCATGGAGACTGGACTTGCCTGAGGCAACACGAGCGTGTACCTGAAGTCCCTGTCATAACTGGAGAGGAACTCCAAGTTTCCTGCCACAGCTCGAGAAAAACAAGGAGATTCTCCCCTCAATGAGAGATGAGGCTCTTTTCCACTGTGGCATCTCAAGAGAAATCCCACCTTCCCTCTTTAGCCTGGAAAGGATCCTTGACACCCTTAATGCAACTCAGGAAGTTCCCTGACATACCCGTCTCCACTTGAGAGAAACAGCGAGGTCCTGCCACAACTCAAATAAAGCCCCGTTTTTCCCTCCTCACTTGGAGATGAGGGTTAATTTCCCTACTTTGTCAGGAAAGGAATACCAGCATTCCCGTAGCACCTCAAGAGGAGGTGGTCTCAACTTGAAAGTCAAGAGGAACACCTGGGGTCATGCCACATTTCCAAAAGACCCCAATGTCCCAATCCACACAAGATACACCTGATTCCCCTGCACTGACTCGACTGTCACCCCTAGGATCGATTCACAACACGATGGCACACATGACAACCCTGTGGCACCCCGAGAGAAAGCCAAGATTCCTATGTCAAATCAGCAGGAAGCCTGACACTACTGTAAGAGCTCAAAAGGAAAGCAGACTTGCATGTCTCCACATGACACGAGGCATGACTCCCCTGAGGAGACTACATAGGAACCTCGAGATCCATGTCAGCACTGCAGAGGAATATTCAGGTTCCGGCCTCAGATTCAGATGAGGACCTAGGACTCAACACCAACTGGAGAGGAATCCAAAGAGGGCCCTCGCAACTCACATGGAGACTGGACTTTCCTGGGGCAACACATGTGGTCCCTGAGATCCACATCATATTTCAAGAGGAGACCCAAGTTTCCTGCCACAACTCAAGAAAAAGCAGGAGATACTCTCCTCAATGCGAGATGAGGCCTTTTTTTGCTGTGGCATTTCGAGAGAAACCCCACCTCCCTCTTGAGCCTCTCTAGGGTCCTTGACACCCTTGAAGCAACTCAAGTAGTTCCCCAACGTACCCGTCTCCACTCGAGAAGAACACCCATGGTCCCAACACAACTCAAGAAGAGTCCCATTTTTCCCTCCTCATCTCGAGATGAGGGTCTAATTCCCTGCTTCATTGGGAAAGAAATCCCGGTGTTCCCGTTGAACTTCAAGAGGGGGCAGCCTCAACTTGAAAGTCTAGAGGAATGCCAGGGGTCATGCCACCATTCCAAAAGACCCCAATGGCCCAATCCACTCCAGATACACTGGATTCCTGTGCACTGACTCGATTGTCACCCCGAACATCGACTCACAACATGATGGTACATGTGCAGCCCTGTGCCATCTTGAGAGAAAGCCACAGATCCATATGTCAACTCAACAGGAAGCCTGAAAATACTCTCAAAGCTCCAGAGGAAAGTGGACTTGCATGTCTCCACATGAGATGAAGCCTAACTCTGCTGTTGAAACTCCATAGAAACCCCAAGATCCGTGTGAGCACTGGAGAGAAAAAGTGAGGTTCTGGCTTCAACACCAGAGGAGGATCTAGAACCAGGCACCAATTGGAGAGGAATCCTGAGAGGCCCCTAGCAAGTCGCATGTAGACTGGACTTTCCTGAGGCAACATGAGTGGGTCCCTGAGATCCCTGTCGTAACTCAAGAGCAACTTCAATTTTCCTGCCGCAACTCAAGAAAAAGTGGAGATTCTCCTCTCAGAGCGAAATGAGGCCCTTTTCCACTGCGGTATCACTTGATTAATCCCATCTTCACTCTTGAGCTTTGAAAGGGTCCTTGACACCCTTGAGGCATCTCAAGAAGTTCCCCAAAATACCCGTCTCCACTCAAAGGACCGAAGAGAGTCCTGCCACAACTCAAGAGGAGCCCCATATTTCCCTCTTCATCTCGAGATGAGGGTCCATTTCCCTGCTTTGTCGGGAAAGGAATTCCAGTGTTCCCGTCGCACCTCAACAGGAGGTGGTCTCAAATTGAATGTTGGAAGGAACTCCAGGGGTCTTACCACAACTGCAAGAAACACAGAGCTCCAAATCCACCATAGATACATGTTATTCCCCTGCACTGACTCGACTGTCAACCCGAGTATCGACTCAAAACACGATGGCACATGTGACAGCCCTGTGGCACTTCGAGAGAAAGCCACAGATCCCTAGGTCAACTTGACAGGAAGCCTGACATTACTGTTACAGCTTGAGAGAAAAGCGGAATTGCATGTGTCCTCAAGTGATGAGGCCTGACTCCCCTATTGAAACTCCATAGGAACCCTGAGGTCAATGTCAGCACTGGAGAGGAAACCTGAGGTTCAGGACTCAGCTCAAGATGAGGACCTAGGGCACGACACCCACTGGAGAGGAATTCTGAGAGGCCTCTCACAACTCGCATGGAGACTGGATTTTCCAAAGCAACACAAGTGGGTCCCTGAGGTCCCTGCCATAACTCGTGAGGAACCCCACGTTTCCTGCCGCAACTCGAGAAAAACCAGAAGATTCTAACCTCAGGAGAGTTGAGGCCCTTCCCGTGGTGGCATCTTGAGAGAAATCTCACCTTCCCTCCTGAGCCTTGAAAGCATCCTTGACACCTAGATGCAACTCAGGAAGTTTCCCGACATACCTGTCTCCTCTCGGGAGGAACACCGCGGATCCTGCCACAACTCAAGAAGAGCCCGATTTTCCCCTCCTCATCTTGATGTGAAGGTCCATTTCCCTGCTTCATAAGGAAAGGAATTCTGGCGTTCCCTTCGCACGGACAGTTAGTTCAGTTCACTTCAGTCGCTCAGTCGTGTCCGATTCCCTGTGACCCCATGAATCGCAGGACGCCAGGTCTCCTTGTCCATCACCATCTCCTGGAGTTCACCCAGACTCACGTCCATCGAGTCTGTGATGCAATCCAGCCATCTCATCCTCAGTTGTACCCTTCTCCTCCTGCCCCCAATCCCTCCCAGCATTGAAGTCTTTCCAAGGAGTCAACTCTTCTCATGAGGTTGCCAAAGTACTGGAGTTTCAGCTTTAGCGTCATTCCTTCAAATGAAATCCCACCCTTATGGCAGAAAGTGAAGAGGAGCTAAAAAGCCTCTTGATGAAAGTGAAAGAGGAGAGTGAAATCCTTCAGAATGGACTGGTTGGATCTCCTTGCAGTCCAAGGGACTTTCAAGAGTCTTCTCCAACACCAAAGTTCAAAAGCATCAATTCTTCAGTGCTCAGACTTCACAGTCCAACTCTCATATCCATACATGACCACAGGAAAAACGATAGCCTTGATTAGACGGACCTTAGTTGGCAAAATAATGTCTCTGCTTTTGAATATGCTGTCTAGATTGTCATAACTTTTCTTCCAAGGAGTAAGCATCTTTTAATTTCATGACTGCAGTAACCATCTGCAGTGATTTTGGAGGCCCAAAAAATAAAGTCTGACACTGTTTCCACTGATGCCCCGTCTGTTTCCTGTGAAAGGATGGGGCCATATGCCATGATCTTCGTCTTCTGAATGTTGAGTTTGAAACCAACTTTTTCACTCTCCTCTTTCATTTTCATCAAGAGGCTTTTTAGCTCCTCTTCACTTTCTGCCATAAGGGTGGTGTCATCTGCATATCTGAGGTTATTGACATTTCTCCCGGCAATCTTGATTCCAGCTTGTGTTTCTTCCAGTCCAGCATTTCTCATAATGTACTCTGCATATAAGTTAAATAAGCAGGGTGACAAAATAGAGGCTTGACGTACTCCTTTTCCTATTTGGAACCAGTCTGTTGTCCTATATCCAGTTCTAACTGTTGCTTCCTGACCTGCATACAGATTTATAAGGAGGCAGGTCAGGTGGTCTGGTATTCCCATCTCTTTCAGAATTTTCCAAGTTTCTTGTGATCCACACAGTCAAAGGCTTTGGCATAGTCAATAAAGCAGAAATAGATGTTTGTCTGGCATGATCCAGCGGATGTTCGCAATTTGATCTCTGGTTCCTCTGCCTTTTCTAAAACCAGCTTGAATATCACATAGTTCATGGTTAACGTATTGCTGAAGCTTGACTTGGAAAATCCTGAGCATTAATTTACTAGCATTGAGATGAATGCAATTCTGCAGTAGTCTGAGCATTGTTTGGCATTACCTTCCTTTGGAATTGGAATGAAAACTGACCTTTTTCACTCCTTTGGCCACTGCTGAGTTTTCCAAATTTGCTGACATATTGAGTGCAGCACTTTCACAGCATCATCTTTCAGGATTTGAAACAGCTCCACTGGAATTCCACCACCTATACTAGCTTTATACATAGTGATGCTTTCTAAAGCCCACTTGAAATCACATTCCAAGATGTCTGGCTCTAGATTAGTGATCACATCATCATGATTATCTGCGTCGTGAAGATCCTTTTTGTACAGTTCTTCCATCTATTTTGCCACTTCTTCTTAATATCTTCTCCTTCTGTTAGGTCCAGACCATTTATGTCCTTTGTATAGTTCATCTTTGCATGAAATGTTTTCTTGTTATCTCTAACTTTTTGAAGAGATCTCTAGTCTTTCCCATTCTGTTGTTTTCCTCTATTTCTTTGCATTGATCACTGAAGAAGGCTTTCTTATCTCTTCTTGCTATTCTTTGGAGCTCTGCATTTAGATGCTTATATCTTTCCTTTTCTCCTTTACTTTTTGCCTCTCTTTTTTTCACAGCTATTTGTAAGGCCTCCCCAGACAGCCATTTTGCTTTTTTGCATTTCTTTTTCATGGGGACGGTCTTGATCCCTTTTTTCTCTACAATGTCATGAACTTCATTCCATAGTTCATCAGGCTTTCTATCAATCAGATCTAGGCCCTTAAATCTATTTCTCACTTCCACTGTATAATCATAAGGGAATTGATTTAGGTCACACCTGAATGGTCTAGTGGTTTTCCCTCCTTTATTCAATTTGAGTCTGAATTTGATAATAAGGAGTTCATGATCTGAGCCACAGTCATCTTTTCATCTTGTTTTTGTTGACTGTGTAGATCTTCTCCATCTTTGGCTGCAAAGAATATAATCAATCTGATTTCGGTGTTGGCCATCTGGTGATGTCCATGTGTAGAGTCTTCTCTTGTCTTGTTGGAAGAGGGTTTTTGCTATGACCAGTGCATTTTTTAGGCAAAACTTCATTAGTTTTTGCGCTGCTTTCCACTTGAAAGTTGAGAGGAACTCCAGGGGTGTGCCACCATTTCAAAAGACCCCGATGTCCAAATCCACTCCAAATACTCTGATTTCCCCTGCTCTGAATCAACTGTCACCTCGAGCATCAACTCAAAACACCTTGGCACGTGTGACAGCCTTGAGGCTACTCTAGAGAAAGCTATAGAACCCTATGTCAACTCGACAGAAAGCCTAACACTACTGTTAGAGCTCGAGAGGTAGGCCAACTTGCATGACTTCACATGAGACAAGGCTTGACTCCCCTTTGAAACTACATAGGAACCCCAAGGTCCATGTCAGCACTGGAGAGGAAAACTGAGTTTCCGGCATCAGCTCCAGATGCGAACCTAGTACCTGGCAGCAACTGGAGAGGAATCCTGAGAGGCCCCTCACAACTCACATGCAGACAGAACATTCCTGAGGCAACACGAGCGGTTCCCTGAGGTCCCCGTTGTAACTCGAGAGGAGACCCAAGTTTCATGCCACAACTCGAGAAAAACCAGGAGATTCTTCCCTAAAAGCAAGATGAGGCCCTTTTCCTCAGTGGCATCTTGAGAGAAATCCCACCTTGCCTCTTGAGCCTTGAAAGTGTCCTTGACACCCTTGATGCAACTCAAGATGTTCCATGAAATAGCCCCTCTCCACTAGAGAGGAACACGGAGGGTCCTGCCACAATTTAAGAAGAGCCCCATTTTTCCCTCCTCATCCCGAGATGAAGGTCCATTTCCCTGCTTCGTAGAGAATGGAATCCTGGCGCTCCGTCGCACCTCAAGAGGACACAGTCTGCACTGAAGTGCAGAGGAACTCCAGGGGTCATGCAACCACTCCAAAAGACCCCGATGTCCCAGTGCACTCCAGATACACCTGAGTCCCCTGCACTGACTCTACTGTCACCCCGAGGATCAACTCAGAACACGATGGCAGTTGTGACAGCCATGTGGAACCTCGAGAGAAAGCCATAGATTCCTAGGTCAACTCTACAGGAAGCCTGACACTTCTGTTTCAGCTCTAGAGGAAAGCGGATTTGCATGTCTCCACACAAGGCGATCTTGACCCCCCTTGTGGAAACTCCATAGGAACCCTGAAATCCATGTCAGCACTGGAGAGGAAACCTAAGGTTTCGGCTGCAGCTCCAGACAAAGACCTAGGACCCAGCATCAACTGGAGAGGAATCCCGAGAGGTCCCTTGCAACTCACATGGAGACTGGACTTTCCTGAGGCAACAAAAGCGGGTCCCTGATTTCCCATTCGTAACTCGAGAAGATCCCCAAGTTTCCTGCCATAACTCGAGAAAAAAAAGGAGATTCTCCCTTCAACGTGAGATGAGGCCGTTTTCCACTGCTGCATCTCCAGTGAAATCCCACCTTCCCTCTTGAGTCTTGAAAGGGTCCTTGACAACCTTGATACAACTCAAGGAGTTCCCCAATATACCCGTCTTTCCTCAAGAGGAACCCTGAGGGTCAGGCCACAACTCAAGAAGTGCCCCATTTTTCCCTCCTCACCTCGAGATGAGGGTCCATTCCTCTGCTTCGTTGGGAAAGGAATCCCGGCATTCCCTTCGTACCTCAAGTGGAAGTGGTCTCAACTTGAATGTCGAGTGGAACTCCATGGGTCGTGCAAGCATTCCAAAACAACTCGATGTTGAAATCCACTCCAGATACACCTGATTCCCCAGTACTGACTCGAGTGTCAAACTGATGATTTACTCACAACACGATGGCACATGAGACAGCCCTGTGACACCTCGAGAGAAAGCCACAGATCCCTTTGTCAGCTAGACAGGAAGCCTGATACTACTGTTCCAGCTTGAGAGGAAAACTGACTTGCATGTCTCCATACAAGACGAGGCCTGTCTCCCTGTTGAAATTACTTAGGAACCCCTATATCCAGTGTCAGCACTGTAGAGGAAACCTGAGGTTCCAACTTCAGCTACAGATGAGGACCTAGGACCCGACACCGACTGGAGAGGAATCTCGAGAGGCCCCTTGCAACTCTCATGGACACTGGACTTTCCTGAGGCCACATGAGGGGGTCCCTGAGGTTCCCTTCGTAACTCGAGAGGAAGCCCAAGTTTCTTGCTGCAACCTGAGAAAATCCTGGAGATTCTCCCCTCAGTGCAAGATGAGGCTCTTTTCCATGGTGGCGTCTTGAGAGAAATCCCATCTTCCCACTTGAGCCTTGAAAAGTTCTTTGACACCCTTGATGCAACTCAAGAAGTTCCTCATCTCTACTCAAGAGGAATATACTCATCTCCACTCGAGAGGAACACCGAGATTGCTGCCACAACTCAAGAAGAGCCTCGTTTTTCCCTCCTTATCTCGAGATGAGGTTCTATTTCCCTGCTTCGTCAGGAATGTAATTCCAGGGTTCCCATTGCACCTCAAGAGGAGGCAGTCTCAACCTGAAAGTTGAGAGGAACTCCAGAGGTCATGCCACCATTTCAAAAGACCCCAATGTCCCAATCCAGTCCAGATACACCTATTTCCCCTGCACTGACTCGACTGTCAGCCCGAGTATCTATTCACAACATGATGGCATGTGTGACTGCCTGCCGGCAGCCAGTGTGAGGAATCCTGCCTATGGCAAAAGTCGTGAGGAAGGAAGCCTAACATACACAAAGGTGCGTTCTGGATTCGACTGATCCCCCTGGATTTTCCTGAGCATCTGCCCCCAGATATCAGAGCCTACCTGCCTTATTTACTGTGCCTTCCACTCTTCTGACATTAACAGGGGCTGTTCCCCACCACCTTTCTCTGGAAAAAGTTAACATAGAGCTCCAACCGGTCTCCTGCATATGAAAGGAATGTTTCAGCTCAAATCCCTCTGATGGCTTTCTAGCTTGCCTGACAGGTTTCTCCAAACTTTTACAACTTGTGATTGTTTACAGCCACCCAACCACAAGAGGCATGAAGCTTAAAGCATCTTAAAGATGCAGAGCTTTTTTCTAAAAAGCTAAAATATATATTGGTGATGGGTTTCACTGCTGGTTCAATGACTGCTGCCAGGCCTCCATATTCTTTATCTTTTAGGCACCTGAAGGATATTATTCAATGTAATTGGGATATAGAAAAAGGAATATAGTAGTTTTGATGTTAGCAACAATAGACTTTTGAGTTAATTAATTTTCTCTTTGTTATAAATCACCGTACTCCTCTTTCTTTGTTATAAATTGTTGTGTCCTTGCTATGTAAGAATGTAACTTTCTTTAGTGCTTTCTGAGAGTGGCATCAGACTTTGGGAAGAACAACATTTTTAAGGTTTTCTTGTTGACAGACCCTTATCACAAAAGAGCCGTAAAATGTTAATTGGCCCTCTAGCCAGAAGATGATATAAATCACCTACGACTTGTGTATACAGCTAGGTATGCAGAGAGAAAGCCTGGTCTCGATAAGAGTCAGGGCTACTGATGCTGCATAATTTTGTATTATCCATTGATCTCTATGTACAACCAAAGGTATAAAAAGCTTCTCTGGACAATAAAGGATGGACCAGTTTCTCAGACCAGCTTCTCAAACTGGTTTCTTGGAAATCTGGCTCACCCTGTGTTGACTTCCTCTCTCTCACTTTCTCCCTCTCCCTCCCTCTCCTTTTCAGGCTAAATTCTCATCTAGAATGTGGAGGCTCACCATGTCTACTTACTTGCCCTGGCTTCTAAGACCCATGCAAGAGGGAACCCAAGGTGGGCACCCTCTACTATTCAAGCGGGCACCGGTGGCCTAACGTAGATTGTGCAAAACTTTGTCTCAAGGTTTTAATCATTTTCCATGTAAACCAAGATATTCAACATCTTTTCTCCATTACATTTTCCTACCACATTATTTTTTTCCTAATCTCTCTTATATTTCTAATTAAATAGTCCTTTCCCTGACTCTGACACCATCCCCGCTTCGAATTCTTGGATCCAACAGGGCTGGACCCTGGCAACAGCCCTGTGGCACCATGAGAGAAAGCCACAGATCCTTATGTCAACTTGACAGGAAGCCTAAAACTACTGTAATAGCTCTAGAGGAAAGAAGACTTGTGTGTCTCCACACGAGTCAAGGCCTGATTCCCCTTTGGAAACTCCATAGAAACCCCGAAATCCATGTCAGCACTGGAGAGGAAACCTGAGGTCGTGGCCTCAGATCCAGATGAGAACCTAGGACCCAGCACCAAATGGAGAGAAATCCTGAGAGGCCTCTCACAACTCGCATGGAGACTTGACTTTCATGAGGCAACACAAGCGGGTTTCTGAGGTCCCTGTCATAACTCAAGAGGAAGCCCAAGTTTCCTGCCACAACTTGAGAAAAACCAGGAGATTCTCCCCTCAAAGTGAGATGAGGCCCTTTTCCTCGGTGGCGTCTCAAGAGAAATCCCATCTTCCCACTTGAGCGTCGAAAGGTTCTTTGACACCCTTGATGCAACTCAAGAAGTTCCCAACATACCTGTCTCTACTCGAGAGGAACCCCGAGGGTCCTGCCACAACTCAAGAAGAGCCCTGTTTTCCCCTCCTAATCTTGAGATGAGGGTCCACTTCCCTGCTTCTTCGGGAAAGGAATCCCAGCATTTCTGTTGCACCTCAAGTGGAAGAGGTCTCAACTAGAAGGTCGAGTGGAACTCCATGGGTCGTGCCACCATTCCAAAAGACCACGAGTCCCAGTGCACTCCAGATACACCAGATTTCCCTGCACTGTCTCGACTCTCACCCCAAGTATTGCCTCAAAACAGGATGGCACATGTGACAGCCCTGTGGCACCTCAAGAGAAAGGCAAAGATCCCTATGTCAATTTGACAGGAAGACTAACAGCAATGTTACAGCTCAAGAGGAAAGCAGACTTGCATGTCTCCACAAGAGACGAGTCCTAACTCCCCTGTTGAAACTCCATAGGAATCCCGAAATCCATGTCACACTGGAGAGGAAACATGAGTTCCCAGCCTCAGTTCCAGATAAGGCCCTAGGTCCCAACACCAACTGGAGAGGAATCCCAAGAGGCCCTTCTCCACTCGCATGGAAACTGGACTCCTGAGGCAACATGAGCGTGTTCCTGAGGTCCTCATTGTAATACGACGGGAATCCCAAGTTTCCTGCACAACTCAAGAAAAACCAGGAGATTCTCCCCTCAACGTGAAATGAGGTCCTATTATGCTGCAGTGTCTTGAGAGAAATCCCACCTTCCCTTTTGAGCCTCAAAAGGGTCCTTGACACTTTTGAAGGAACTTAAGAAGTTCCCCGACATACCCATCTCCACTCCAGAGGAACACCGAGGGTTCTGCCACAACTCAAGAAGAGCCCTGTTTTTCCCTCCTCATCTGGAGATGAGGGTAAATTTCCCTGCTTCATCGGGAAAGGAATCCTGGTGTTCCTGTCGCACCTCAAGAGGAGGCAGTCTCAACTTGAAAGTCGAGAGGAATTCCAGGGGTCATGCCACCATCCCAAAAGACCCAGATGTAACCAATACACTCCAGATACATCTGATTCCCTGCACTGAGTTGACTGTCATACCGAGTATCAACTCACAACACAATGGCATGTGTGACAGCACTGTGGCACCTTGAGAGAAAGCCACAGATCCTTATGTCAACTTGACAGGAAGCCTGACACTAATGTTACAGCTCGAGAAGAAAGCCGACTTGCATGTCTCTACAGGAGACAAGGCCTGACTCCCCTTTTGAAACTCCGTAGGAACCCTGGGATCCATGTCAACAGTGTAGAGGAATGCTGAGGTTCTTGCCTCAACTCCATATGAGGACCTAGGACCAGCACTGACTGGAGAGGAATCCTGAGAGGCCCCTCACAACTCGCATGGAGACTCAACTTTCCTAAGGCAACACGTGCAGGTCCTTGAGGTCCCTATTGTGACTCGAGAGGAACCTGAAGTTTCATGATGCACCTCGAAAAAAACCAGGAGAATCTCCCCTGAATGCTAAATGAGGCCTTTTTTCATTGCTGCATCTCAAGAGAAATCCCACCTTTCCTCTTCAGTCTCAAAAGAATCCTTGACACTCTTGATGAAACTGAAGAAGTTCCCCCACAAACCAGTCGCCACTTGAGAGGAACACTGAGTGTCCTGCCTAAATTCAAGAAGAGCTTTGTTTTTCCCTCCTCATCTTGAGATGAGGATCCCTTTCCCTGCTTTTTTTGGGAAAGGATACCCGGTGTTCCTGTCACACCTCAAGAGGAGGCGGTCTCAACTTGAAAGTTGAGAGGAACTCCAGGGTTCATGCCACCATTCCAAAAGATCCCGATGTCCCAATCCACTCCAGATACACCTGATTCCCCTGCACTGACTTGACTTTCACCCCGAGTTGCGACTCAAAACACGATGGTATGTGTGACAGCTCTGTGGCACCTCACGAAAAAGCCACAGATGCCTATGTCAATTCAACAGGAATCCTGACAGTACTGTTACAGCTTGATAGGAAAGTGGACTTACATGTCTCCTCACGAGATGAGGCCTGACTCCCCTGGTGAAACTCCATAAGATCCCCTTGATCCATGTCAGCACTGGAGAGGAATCCTCAGGTTCTGGCCTCAGCTCCTGATGAGTATCTTGTATCCGGCACCAACTGAAGAGGAAATCCGAGAGGGCACTTGCAACTCTCATGGAGACTGGACTTTCCTGAGGCCACAGGAGCATGTCCATGAGGTCCCCATCGCAACTCGAGATGATCCCCAATTTTCTTGCCTCAACTTGAGAAAAACCAAGAGATTTTCCCCACAAGGTGATATGAGGCCCTTTCCTGCTGTGGCGTCTAGAGAGAAATCCCGCCTTCCCTCTTGACCCTCTAAAGGGTCCTTGACACCCTTGATACAACTCAAGAAGTTCCCTGAAATACCTGTCTCCACTTGAGAAGAATACCAAGTGTCCCGCCAAATCTCAAGAAGAGCCCAATGTTTCCCTCCTCATCTTGAGATAAGCGTCCATTTTTCTGCTTCATTGGGAAAGGTATCCCAGCGTTCCCAGTGCACCTCAAGTGAAGGCCGTCTCAACTTGAACGTCGAGATGAACTCCTGGGGTTGTCCCAACATTCCAAAAGACTGCGATATCCCAATCCACTGTAGATACTCCGGATTCCCCTGCACTGACTCCACTGTCACCCACGAGTATCGACTAAAAACATGATGGCACTTGTGACAGCCCTGTGGTACCTTGAGAGAAAGCCACAGATCCCTATGTCAACTCGACAGGAATCCTGACTACTGTTACAGCTCGATAGGAAAGTGGACTTGCATGTCTCCACACGAGATGAGGCCTGACTCCCCTGTGGAAACTCCATAGGAACACCGAGATCCATGTCATCACTGGAGAGGAACCCTGAGGTTCTGACCTCAGCTCCAGATGAGAACCTAGGACCCGGCACTGACTGGAAAGTAATCCCAAGAGGCCCCTCGCAACTCTCATGGAGACTGGACTTTCCTGAGGCAACACGAATGGGTCCCTGATGTCCACCTCTGCCGGGAGCCAGCCTGTGGAATACTGCCCATGACAAAGGTCATGAAGAAGGAAGCCTGAAGTATGTAAAGTTGTGATCTGGCTTAAGCGTTTCCCCCTGGGTTTTCCTGAAAATCTACCCCCCAAAAACCAGAGTCTGCCTGCCTTATTGTACTGTGCTTTTCACTCTTCTGACATCACAGGGGGCTACCCCCACCACATTTCTCTGGAAAGAGTTAACTCAGAGCTCCAGTTAACCTTCTCCTGCATATAAAAAAAGTCTCAGTTTAAAACTCGTTGATTGTTTTCTAACTTGCCGGACAGGTTCCCCCATGATTTACAACTTTTGTTTGTTTTCAGCTCCCAACCACGAGAGGCACAAAGCTTAAAACATTTTAAAGATGTAGAGCCTTTTAGAGCTAAGAATTAGTTTGGTGAAGGGCCTCACTGCTGAGTTAATATTTGCTGCCAGTCCTACATATTCTTTATCTTTTAGGCACCTGAAGGATATTAATCAATGTAATTTGGATATAGGAAAAGAAATATAATAGTTTCAATGTTAGCAACACTAGACTTTTGAGTTAAATGTTATTTTCTTTGATATAAATCACTGTACTTTCATAGTTATAAATTGTTGTGTCCTTACTATGGAACAATGTCACTTTATTCAGTGCTTTCTGAGAATGGCACCAGACTTTGGAAAGAACAACACTTTTAAGTTCTCTGGTTGACAGGCCTTTACCAGAAAAGGGCCATAAAATGCTAATTGGCCTTCTGGCCAGAAGAAGATGTAAATCACATAAAACTTGTGTATACAGCTATGTATGCAGAGAGAAAGCCTGGTCTCGATAAGAGTCAGGGATGCTGACTCTGCATAATTTTGTATTATCCATTGATTTCTATGTACAACCAAAAGTATAAAAGCGTTCCNCTTGTTGGAAGAGGGTTTTTGCTATGACCAGTGCATTTTTTAGGCAAAACTTCATTAGTTTTTGCGCTGCTTTCCACTTGAAAGTTGAGAGGAACTCCAGGGGTGTGCCACCATTTCAAAAGACCCCGATGTCCAAATCCACTCCAAATACTCTGATTTCCCCTGCTCTGAATCAACTGTCACCTCGAGCATCAACTCAAAACACCTTGGCACGTGTGACAGCCTTGAGGCTACTCTAGAGAAAGCTATAGAACCCTATGTCAACTCGACAGAAAGCCTAACACTACTGTTAGAGCTCGAGAGGTAGGCCAACTTGCATGACTTCACATGAGACAAGGCTTGACTCCCCTTTGAAACTACATAGGAACCCCAAGGTCCATGTCAGCACTGGAGAGGAAAACTGAGTTTCCGGCATCAGCTCCAGATGCGAACCTAGTACCTGGCAGCAACTGGAGAGGAATCCTGAGAGGCCCCTCACAACTCACATGCAGACAGAACATTCCTGAGGCAACACGAGCGGTTCCCTGAGGTCCCCGTTGTAACTCGAGAGGAGACCCAAGTTTCATGCCACAACTCGAGAAAAACCAGGAGATTCTTCCCTAAAAGCAAGATGAGGCCCTTTTCCTCAGTGGCATCTTGAGAGAAATCCCACCTTGCCTCTTGAGCCTTGAAAGTGTCCTTGACACCCTTGATGCAACTCAAGATGTTCCATGAAATAGCCCCTCTCCACTAGAGAGGAACACGGAGGGTCCTGCCACAATTTAAGAAGAGCCCCATTTTTCCCTCCTCATCCCGAGATGAAGGTCCATTTCCCTGCTTCGTAGAGAATGGAATCCTGGCGCTCCGTCGCACCTCAAGAGGACACAGTCTGCACTGAAGTGCAGAGGAACTCCAGGGGTCATGCAACCACTCCAAAAGACCCCGATGTCCCAGTGCACTCCAGATACACCTGAGTCCCCTGCACTGACTCTACTGTCACCCCGAGGATCAACTCAGAACACGATGGCAGTTGTGACAGCCATGTGGAACCTCGAGAGAAAGCCATAGATTCCTAGGTCAACTCTACAGGAAGCCTGACACTTCTGTTTCAGCTCTAGAGGAAAGCGGATTTGCATGTCTCCACACAAGGCGATCTTGACCCCCCTTGTGGAAACTCCATAGGAACCCTGAAATCCATGTCAGCACTGGAGAGGAAACCTAAGGTTTCGGCTGCAGCTCCAGACAAAGACCTAGGACCCAGCATCAACTGGAGAGGAATCCCGAGAGGTCCCTTGCAACTCACATGGAGACTGGACTTTCCTGAGGCAACAAAAGCGGGTCCCTGATTTCCCATTCGTAACTCGAGAAGATCCCCAAGTTTCCTGCCATAACTCGAGAAAAAAAAGGAGATTCTCCCTTCAACGTGAGATGAGGCCGTTTTCCACTGCTGCATCTCCAGTGAAATCCCACCTTCCCTCTTGAGTCTTGAAAGGGTCCTTGACAACCTTGATACAACTCAAGGAGTTCCCCAATATACCCGTCTTTCCTCAAGAGGAACCCTGAGGGTCAGGCCACAACTCAAGAAGTGCCCCATTTTTCCCTCCTCACCTCGAGATGAGGGTCCATTCCTCTGCTTCGTTGGGAAAGGAATCCCGGCATTCCCTTCGTACCTCAAGTGGAAGTGGTCTCAACTTGAATGTCGAGTGGAACTCCATGGGTCGTGCAAGCATTCCAAAACAACTCGATGTTGAAATCCACTCCAGATACACCTGATTCCCCACTACTGACTCGAGTGTCAAACTGATGATTTACTCACAACACGATGGCACATGAGACAGCCCTGTGACACCTCGAGAGAAAGCCACAGATCCCTTTGTCAGCTAGACAGGAAGCCTGATACTACTGTTCCAGCTTGAGAGGAAAACTGACTTGCATGTCTCCATACAAGACGAGGCCTGTCTCCCTGTTGAAATTACTTAGGAACCCCTATATCCAGTGTCAGCACTGTAGAGGAAACCTGAGGTTCCAACTTCAGCTACAGATGAGGACCTAGGACCCGACACCGACTGGAGAGGAATCTCGAGAGGCCCCTTGCAACTCTCATGGACACTGGACTTTCCTGAGGCCACATGAGGGGGTCCCTGAGGTTCCCTTCGTAACTCGAGAGGAAGCCCAAGTTTCTTGCTGCAACCTGAGAAAATCCTGGAGATTCTCCCCTCAGTGCAAGATGAGGCTCTTTTCCATGGTGGCGTCTTGAGAGAAATCCCATCTTCCCACTTGAGCCTTGAAAAGTTCTTTGACACCCTTGATGCAACTCAAGAAGTTCCTCATCTCTACTCAAGAGGAATATACTCATCTCCACTCGAGAGGAACACCGAGATTGCTGCCACAACTCAAGAAGAGCCTCGTTTTTCCCTCCTTATCTCGAGATGAGGTTCTATTTCCCTGCTTCGTCAGGAATGTAATTCCAGGGTTCCCATTGCACCTCAAGAGGAGGCAGTCTCAACCTGAAAGTTGAGAGGAACTCCAGAGGTCATGCCACCATTTCAAAAGACCCCAATGTCCCAATCCAGTCCAGATACACCTATTTCCCCTGCACTGACTCGACTGTCAGCCCGAGTATCTATTCACAACATGATGGCATGTGTGACTGCCTGCCGGCAGCCAGTGTGAGGAATCCTGCCTATGGCAAAAGTCGTGAGGAAGGAAGCCTAACATACACAAAGGTGCGTTCTGGATTCGACTGATCCCCCTGGATTTTCCTGAGCATCTGCCCCCAGATATCAGAGCCTACCTGCCTTATTTACTGTGCCTTCCACTCTTCTGACATTAACAGGGGCTGTTCCCCACCACCTTTCTCTGGAAAAAGTTAACATAGAGCTCCAACCGGTCTCCTGCATATGAAAGGAATGTTTCAGCTCAAATCCCTCTGATGGCTTTCTAGCTTGCCTGACAGGTTTCTCCAAACTTTTACAACTTGTGATTGTTTACAGCCACCCAACCACAAGAGGCATGAAGCTTAAAGCATCTTAAAGATGCAGAGCTTTTTTCTAAAAAGCTAAAATATATATTGGTGATGGGTTTCACTGCTGGTTCAATGACTGCTGCCAGGCCTCCATATTCTTTATCTTTTAGGCACCTGAAGGATATTATTCAATGTAATTGGGATATAGAAAAAGGAATATAGTAGTTTTGATGTTAGCAACAATAGACTTTTGAGTTAATTAATTTTCTCTTTGTTATAAATCACCGTACTCCTCTTTCTTTGTTATAAATTGTTGTGTCCTTGCTATGTAAGAATGTAACTTTCTTTAGTGCTTTCTGAGAGTGGCATCAGACTTTGGGAAGAACAACATTTTTAAGGTTTTCTTGTTGACAGACCCTTATCACAAAAGAGCCGTAAAATGTTAATTGGCCCTCTAGCCAGAAGATGATATAAATCACCTACGACTTGTGTATACAGCTAGGTATGCAGAGAGAAAGCCTGGTCTCGATAAGAGTCAGGGCTACTGATGCTGCATAATTTTGTATTATCCATTGATCTCTATGTACAACCAAAGGTATAAAAAGCTTCTCTGGACAATAAAGGATGGACCAGTTTCTCAGACCAGCTTCTCAAACTGGTTTCTTGGAAATCTGGCTCACCCTGTGTTGACTTCCTCTCTCTCACTTTCTCCCTCTCCCTCCCTCTCCTTTTCAGGCTAAATTCTCATCTAGAATGTGGAGGCTCACCATGTCTACTTACTTGCCCTGGCTTCTAAGACCCATGCAAGAGGGAACCCAAGGTGGGCACCCTCTACTATTCAAGCGGGCACCGGTGGCCTAACGTAGATTGTGCAAAACTTTGTCTCAAGGTTTTAATCATTTTCCATGTAAACCAAGATATTCAACATCTTTTCTCCATTACATTTTCCTACCACATTATTTTTTTCCTAATCTCTCTTATATTTCTAATTAAATAGTCCTTTCCCTGACTCTGACACCATCCCCGCTTCGAATTCTTGGATCCAACAGGGCTGGACCCTGGCAACAGCCCTGTGGCACCATGAGAGAAAGCCACAGATCCTTATGTCAACTTGACAGGAAGCCTAAAACTACTGTAATAGCTCTAGAGGAAAGAAGACTTGTGTGTCTCCACACGAGTCAAGGCCTGATTCCCCTTTGGAAACTCCATAGAAACCCCGAAATCCATGTCAGCACTGGAGAGGAAACCTGAGGTCGNGTATTATCCATTGATCTCTATGTACAACCAAAGGTATAAAAAGCTTCTCTGGACAATAAAGGATGGACCAGTTTCTCAGACCAGCTTCTCAAACTGGTTTCTTGGAAATCTGGCTCACCCTGTGTTGACTTCCTCTCTCTCACTTTCTCCCTCTCCCTCCCTCTCCTTTTCAGGCTAAATTCTCATCTAGAATGTGGAGGCTCACCATGTCTACTTACTTGCCCTGGCTTCTAAGACCCATGCAAGAGGGAACCCAAGGTGGGCACCCTCTACTATTCAAGCGGGCACCGGTGGCCTAACGTAGATTGTGCAAAACTTTGTCTCAAGGTTTTAATCATTTTCCATGTAAACCAAGATATTCAACATCTTTTCTCCATTACATTTTCCTACCACATTATTTTTTTCCTAATCTCTCTTATATTTCTAATTAAATAGTCCTTTCCCTGACTCTGACACCATCCCCGCTTCGAATTCTTGGATCCAACAGGGCTGGACCCTGGCAACAGCCCTGTGGCACCATGAGAGAAAGCCACAGATCCTTATGTCAACTTGACAGGAAGCCTAAAACTACTGTAATAGCTCTAGAGGAAAGAAGACTTGTGTGTCTCCACACGAGTCAAGGCCTGATTCCCCTTTGGAAACTCCATAGAAACCCCGAAATCCATGTCAGCACTGGAGAGGAAACCTGAGGTCGTGGCCTCAGATCCAGATGAGAACCTAGGACCCAGCACCAAATGGAGAGAAATCCTGAGAGGCCTCTCACAACTCGCATGGAGACTTGACTTTCATGAGGCAACACAAGCGGGTTTCTGAGGTCCCTGTCATAACTCAAGAGGAAGCCCAAGTTTCCTGCCACAACTTGAGAAAAACCAGGAGATTCTCCCCTCAAAGTGAGATGAGGCCCTTTTCCTCGGTGGCGTCTCAAGAGAAATCCCATCTTCCCACTTGAGCGTCGAAAGGTTCTTTGACACCCTTGATGCAACTCAAGAAGTTCCCAACATACCTGTCTCTACTCGAGAGGAACCCCGAGGGTCCTGCCACAACTCAAGAAGAGCCCTGTTTTCCCCTCCTAATCTTGAGATGAGGGTCCACTTCCCTGCTTCTTCGGGAAAGGAATCCCAGCATTTCTGTTGCACCTCAAGTGGAAGAGGTCTCAACTAGAAGGTCGAGTGGAACTCCATGGGTCGTGCCACCATTCCAAAAGACCACGAGTCCCAGTGCACTCCAGATACACCAGATTTCCCTGCACTGTCTCGACTCTCACCCCAAGTATTGCCTCAAAACAGGATGGCACATGTGACAGCCCTGTGGCACCTCAAGAGAAAGGCAAAGATCCCTATGTCAATTTGACAGGAAGACTAACAGCAATGTTACAGCTCAAGAGGAAAGCAGACTTGCATGTCTCCACAAGAGACGAGTCCTAACTCCCCTGTTGAAACTCCATAGGAATCCCGAAATCCATGTCACACTGGAGAGGAAACATGAGTTCCCAGCCTCAGTTCCAGATAAGGCCCTAGGTCCCAACACCAACTGGAGAGGAATCCCAAGAGGCCCTTCTCCACTCGCATGGAAACTGGACTCCTGAGGCAACATGAGCGTGTTCCTGAGGTCCTCATTGTAATACGACGGGAATCCCAAGTTTCCTGCACAACTCAAGAAAAACCAGGAGATTCTCCCCTCAACGTGAAATGAGGTCCTATTATGCTGCAGTGTCTTGAGAGAAATCCCACCTTCCCTTTTGAGCCTCAAAAGGGTCCTTGACACTTTTGAAGGAACTTAAGAAGTTCCCCGACATACCCATCTCCACTCCAGAGGAACACCGAGGGTTCTGCCACAACTCAAGAAGAGCCCTGTTTTTCCCTCCTCATCTGGAGATGAGGGTAAATTTCCCTGCTTCATCGGGAAAGGAATCCTGGTGTTCCTGTCGCACCTCAAGAGGAGGCAGTCTCAACTTGAAAGTCGAGAGGAATTCCAGGGGTCATGCCACCATCCCAAAAGACCCAGATGTAACCAATACACTCCAGATACATCTGATTCCCTGCACTGAGTTGACTGTCATACCGAGTATCAACTCACAACACAATGGCATGTGTGACAGCACTGTGGCACCTTGAGAGAAAGCCACAGATCCTTATGTCAACTTGACAGGAAGCCTGACACTAATGTTACAGCTCGAGAAGAAAGCCGACTTGCATGTCTCTACAGGAGACAAGGCCTGACTCCCCTTTTGAAACTCCGTAGGAACCCTGGGATCCATGTCAACAGTGTAGAGGAATGCTGAGGTTCTTGCCTCAACTCCATATGAGGACCTAGGACCAGCACTGACTGGAGAGGAATCCTGAGAGGCCCCTCACAACTCGCATGGAGACTCAACTTTCCTAAGGCAACACGTGCAGGTCCTTGAGGTCCCTATTGTGACTCGAGAGGAACCTGAAGTTTCATGATGCACCTCGAAAAAAACCAGGAGAATCTCCCCTGAATGCTAAATGAGGCCTTTTTTCATTGCTGCATCTCAAGAGAAATCCCACCTTTCCTCTTCAGTCTCAAAAGAATCCTTGACACTCTTGATGAAACTGAAGAAGTTCCCCCACAAACCAGTCGCCACTTGAGAGGAACACTGAGTGTCCTGCCTAAATTCAAGAAGAGCTTTGTTTTTCCCTCCTCATCTTGAGATGAGGATCCCTTTCCCTGCTTTTTTTGGGAAAGGATACCCGGTGTTCCTGTCACACCTCAAGAGGAGGCGGTCTCAACTTGAAAGTTGAGAGGAACTCCAGGGTTCATGCCACCATTCCAAAAGATCCCGATGTCCCAATCCACTCCAGATACACCTGATTCCCCTGCACTGACTTGACTTTCACCCCGAGTTGCGACTCAAAACACGATGGTATGTGTGACAGCTCTGTGGCACCTCACGAAAAAGCCACAGATGCCTATGTCAATTCAACAGGAATCCTGACAGTACTGTTACAGCTTGATAGGAAAGTGGACTTACATGTTTCCTCACGAGATGAGGCCTGACTCCCCTGGTGAAACTCCATAAGATCCCCTTGATCCATGTCAGCACTGGAGAGGAATCCTCAGGTTCTGGCCTCAGCTCCTGATGAGTATCTTGTATCCGGCACCAACTGAAGAGGAAATCCGAGAGGGCACTTGCAACTCTCATGGAGACTGGACTTTCCTGAGGCCACAGGAGCATGTCCATGAGGTCCCCATCGCAACTCGAGATGATCCCCAATTTTCTTGCCTCAACTTGAGAAAAACCAAGAGATTTTCCCCACAAGGTGATATGAGGCCCTTTCCTGCTGTGGCGTCTAGAGAGAAATCCCGCCTTCCCTCTTGACCCTCTAAAGGGTCCTTGACACCCTTGATACAACTCAAGAAGTTCCCTGAAATACCTGTCTCCACTTGAGAAGAATACCAAGTGTCCCGCCAAATCTCAAGAAGAGCCCAATGTTTCCCTCCTCATCTTGAGATAAGCGTCCATTTTTCTGCTTCATTGGGAAAGGTATCCCAGCGTTCCCAGTGCACCTCAAGTGAAGGCCGTCTCAACTTGAACGTCGAGATGAACTCCTGGGGTTGTCCCAACATTCCAAAAGACTGCGATATCCCAATCCACTGTAGATACTCCGGATTCCCCTGCACTGACTCCACTGTCACCCACGAGTATCGACTAAAAACATGATGGCACTTGTGACAGCCCTGTGGTACCTTGAGAGAAAGCCACAGATCCCTATGTCAACTCGACAGGAATCCTGACTACTGTTACAGCTCGATAGGAAAGTGGACTTGCATGTCTCCACACGAGATGAGGCCTGACTCCCCTGTGGAAACTCCATAGGAACACCGAGATCCATGTCATCACTGGAGAGGAACCCTGAGGTTCTGACCTCAGCTCCAGATGAGAACCTAGGACCCGGCACTGACTGGAAAGTAATCCCAAGAGGCCCCTCGCAACTCTCATGGAGACTGGACTTTCCTGAGGCAACACGAATGGGTCCCTGATGTCCACCTCTGCCGGGAGCCAGCCTGTGGAATACTGCCCATGACAAAGGTCATGAAGAAGGAAGCCTGAAGTATGTAAAGTTGTGATCTGGCTTAAGCGTTTCCCCCTGGGTTTTCCTGAAAATCTACCCCCCCAAAACCAGAGTCTGCCTGCCTTATTGTACTGTGCTTTTCACTCTTCTGACATCACAGGGGGCTACCCCCACCACATTTCTCTGGAAAGAGTTAACTCAGAGCTCCAGTTAACCTTCTCCTGCATATAAAAAAAGTCTCAGTTTAAAACTCGTTGATTGTTTTCTAACTTGCCGGACAGGTTCCCCCATGATTTACAACTTTTGTTTGTTTTCAGCTCCCAACCACGAGAGGCACAAAGCTTAAAACATTTTAAAGATGTAGAGCCTTTTAGAGCTAAGAATTAGTTTGGTGAAGGGCCTCACTGCTGAGTTAATATTTGCTGCCAGTCCTACATATTCTTTATCTTTTAGGCACCTGAAGGATATTAATCAATGTAATTTGGATATAGGAAAAGAAATATAATAGTTTCAATGTTAGCAACACTAGACTTTTGAGTTAAATGTTATTTTCTTTGATATAAATCACTGTACTTTCATAGTTATAAATTGTTGTGTCCTTACTATGGAACAATGTCACTTTATTCAGTGCTTTCTGAGAATGGCACCAGACTTTGGAAAGAACAACACTTTTAAGTTCTCTGGTTGACAGGCCTTTACCAGAAAAGGGCCATAAAATGCTAATTGGCCTTCTGGCCAGAAGAAGATGTAAATCACATAAAACTTGTGTATACAGCTATGTATGCAGAGAGAAAGCCTGGTCTCGATAAGAGTCAGGGATGCTGACTCTGCATAATTTTGTATTATCCATTGATTTCTATGTACAACCAAAAGTATAAAAGCGTTCCTGAACAATAAAGGATGGGCCAGGCACTGGAAAGACTGGTTCCTCAGTGTCTTTTCTGACTCTATTTTTGGGCTGAATTCTCATCTGGAGCGCTGAGGCTCTCCAAGTCTACTTACATGTCCTGGCTTTTAAGACCCACGTGAGAGGGATCCCAAGGCGGGGTAGCCTCTGCTATTCAAACGGGTTCTGGTGGCCTAACGTAGATGGTGCAGACCTCTTGTCCTGAGGTTTTATTAGTTTTCCATGTAAACTAAGTTATTCAGCATCTTTTCTCCACGAAATTTCCTACTATACTATTTCTTCCTTATCTCTTTTTATATTTCTAAATAAGTAAGTTTTTCCTTGCCACCCCCCCCCACCCCTGGGAATTACCCTTGGTCAACAGGGGCTGGGCCCTGTCACGTGCCATAACTCGAGAGGAGCTCCGAGTTTCCTGGTGCAACTCAAGAAAACCAAGAAATTCCCTCCTCAATGTGAGATGAGGTCCTTTCCCCCTGTGGCTTCTCAAGAGAAATCCTAACTTCCCTCTTGAGCCTCAAAAGGGTCCTTGACACCCTTGATCTCCACTCCAGGAGAACACAAAGGGTCTCGCCACAACTCAAGAAGAGTCCCTTTTTTCACTCCTTACCTCAAGATTTGAGTCAATTTCCCTTCCTTGTCAGGAAATGATTCCTGGGGTTCCCATCACACCTCAAGAGGAGGCGCTCTCAAATTTAAAGTGTAGAGGAACTCCAGGGGTCGTGCCACCATTCCAAAAGATCCCAATGTCCCAATCCACTCCAGATACACCTGATTCCCCTGCACTGACTCAACTGTCACCCCGACTATCTACTCTAAACAAGATGGCACATGTGACAGCCTGTGGCACCTCATGAGAAAGCCACAGACCACTATGTCAACTCGACAGGAAGGCAGACACTACTGTTATAGCTCTAAAGGAATGCGAACTTGCATGTCTTCACACAAGACGAGAGCTGACTCCCCTGTAAAAACTCCATAGGAAACCCGAGATACAGGTCAGCACTGGAGAGGAACCCTGAGGTTTCGGCCTCAGCTCCAGATGAAGATTTAAGACCCAGCATCAATTGGAGAGGAATCCAGAGAAGGCCCTTGCAACTCACATGAAAACTTGACTTTCCTGAAGCAACATGAGTGGGTCCTGACGTCCCTGTCGTAACTCGAGAGGAAAACCAAATTTCCTGCCACTACTCGAGAAATACCAGGGGATTCTCCCCACAATGTGAGATGAGGCTTTTTTCCCTGCGGCTTCTTGACAGAAATCCCACCTTTCCTCTTGAGCCTCGAAAGGGTTCTTGACACCCTTGATACAACTCAAGAAGTTCCACGACATAACTGTCTCCACTCGAGAGGAACACCGATGGTCCCCCATAACTCAAGAAGAGCCCTGCTTTTCCCTCCTCATCTTGAGATGAGGGTCCCTTTTCTTGTTTCATCAGGAAAGCAAAACTGGCTTTCCCATCACACCTCAAGTGGTGGTCTCAACTTGAAAGTCGAGTGGACTCCAGGCATCATGCCACCATTCCAAAAGACCCCAATGTCCCAGTCAACTCCAGATAAGCCTGATTCTCCTGCACTGACTCAACTGTCACCCTGAGAATCAACTCAAAACACGAAAACACATGTGACAACCCTGTGGCACCTTGAGAAAAAGCCACAGATCCCTATGTCAATTTGACAGGAAGCCTGACATGACTGTTACAGCTCCAGAGGAAAGCGGACTTTCATTTATCCACATGAGACAAGGCCTGACTCCCCTGTGGAAACTCCATAGGAACCTCGAGATCCATGTCAGCACTGCAGAGGAACCCTCAGGTTCTGGCCTGAGATCCAGATGAGGACTTAGGACCCAGCACCGACTGGAGAGTAATCCCAAGAGGGCCCTCGCAACTCACATGGAGACTGGAATTTTCTGAGACAACAAGAGTGGGTCCCTGAGGTCCCCATCATAACTTGAGAGGAACCCCAATTTTGCTGCTGCAACTGGAGAAAAACCAGGAGATTCTCCCCTCAACGCAAGATGAGGCCCTTTTCCACTGTGGCATCTGAAGAGGAATCCCATCATTCCTCTTGAGCCTCAAAAAGGTCCTTGACACCGTTGATGCAACTCAAGAAGTTCCCCGACATACCCATCTCCACTCGAGAGGAACATTAAAGATCCCGGCACAACTCAAGAAGAGCCCATTTTTCCCTCCTCATCTCGAGATGAGGGTCACTTTCCCTGCTTCATAGGGAAAAGAATCCCAGCATTCACGTTGCAGCTCAGGAATATGCAGTCTCAACTTGAAAGTCGAGAGGAACTCCAGGGGTCATGCCATCATTCTAAAAGTCCTTGATGTCCTAATCCACTACAGATACACCTGAATCCCCTGCAGTGAATTGACTGTCACCTCGAGTATCAACTCACAACACAATGGCACGTGTCACAGCACTGTGGCACCTCTAGAGAAAGCCACAGATCCCTATGTTAACTCAACAGGAAGCCTGGCACTACTGTTACAGCTTGGGAGAAAAGCGGACTTGCATGTCTCCACAAGAGACGAGGCATGACTCCCCTGTGAAAACTCCAAAGGAACCCCACAATCCATGTCAGCAGTGGAGAGGAAACCTGAGGTGTGGCCTCAGTTCCACTTGAGGAGCTAGGACCCAGCACCAACTGGAGAAGTATCCTGAGAGACCCCTCGCAACTCTCATGGAGACTGGACTTTCCTGAGGCCACACGAGCAAGTCCCTGAGTTCCCCATCATAACTTAAAAGGAAACCCATATTTCCTGCTGCACAACGAGAAGAAACCAGGAGATTCTCCACTCAACACGGGATGAGGCCCTTTTCTGCTGTGGCATCTCTAGAGAAATCCCACCATTCCTCTTGAGCCTCAAAAGGGTCCTTGACACCGTTGATGCAACTCAAGAAGTTCTCTGACATA
>SJYW01038720.1:24432-36815 GCA_006410735.1 Raphicerus campestris
AAAAAAAAAAAACATTTTATCTTTCTAACATCTTAACATGTCCTCCCCTTTAGGAGGAAGAACGTGCAAAACGTGAGGAGCTAGAGCGAATACTAGAAGAGAATAACCGAAAAATTGCAGAAGCACAAGCCAAACTGGTATGTATAAAGCATACATGAAAAATAGTTCAGAGTTCTCAGGACTATTTTAAGGAATTTGAGGCAGGAATAGGAATAGTTCGCTAGATTTTGGCTACTACCTCTAGAGCAATCTCTTTGGGTCAAGCCAGAAATTCTGGTTAATCTGGAGAAAATTCCAGAATTCACAGTTGTTTAGAACAGATTTTCTAGGGGAAACTGAACTGTCCCTAATTTTTTTTCTCTACCTAAAACACAAAACCAAAAGTCTGAAGGTATTTACACCCACTAATATGCAATATTTCACTTGGCATAAGTTGCTATTACCAATTACTAAACAGAATAAGTAGACAGTGTGTGATAAAGTGTACCAGGTTAGAAAGTGTTTTGTGTTTTTCAAGTTTATAATCTAACAAGGAACAGAGACTTAAATAATGGCATTATGAAATAGGCATATGAAAGGAGGTACAATTTTTATGTTTCAGTAGAGTCAACATAAGAATACCAAAGTAAATTTTTTCAATAGAAAAGCTAATACACATCACTTCTCTTTTTCTTTCCCATTCTATATTTTAGTACTCCAGTTTTTTGTGTTTGTAGCATATACTAGCATTTAAAAGTAGATAAAGTTTTTGTTGTAGTAGGATTTTCCCACTTAAAAGTATGAATATATTTTAAAGCATACTCAGTATGATGAAAAAGAAAGCTAGAATTAAAGGAGTATAGGTATAAATAAAAAAGGATAGTCAGACATTATAAGGGAAAACTTAGAGATGGCATATAGGAATTCCACTTCAAGGTAAGACTATAAATCAAAGATGGAAGGACATGTACTTAACGGTGAATGAGCATTAGTGGTGGTTCCTGCCCAGGAATGAAAACATGGCCCAAGAAGGACTTTTGATTGTAGACAAGTTTTGCGTAGTTAGAAATGGTTGTGAATAACATAGCCATGGGACAACAGTTGCCACTAAGTTACACTGTAGACTGGGGGGAAAGCAAGATCTAGGTTCCATTTAAGTGGTTTAGAAAAATTCTGTGACTGTGTTTCTAAAGGCACAGGAAAAGATCTAGGAGTGTTGAAGCAATTAGAGTTTGAGCAAACTCCGAGAGATAGTGAAGGACCAGGAAGCCTGGCATGCTGCAGTTCATGGGGTCGAAGAGTAGAACAAGGCAGTTAGAGCTGGATCCTTATGGCTGGGTGGGGGAATGAGGGAAGACTGAATACTTGTTCATAATGAATAGGAATGAAAGGTAAACCACCAGCAGCTGTTTTTAGAGCATGATCTTTTACAAGATAATGTACCCCACATAAGAGCCAAACTTGAAATACTCTGAACAACTTATTGAGCTTGACATAAAGACTCTTACTTAATATCACTGTCCTGGTTAAAGTGAAAGCCACAAGGAAAGGGGGAAAACTCACTTCTGCTTTACCAAGGAAAAGACATTAAAATCTGCTTAGGTAGAAAAGGCACCATGAATGTGAAGTGGATGAGAAGTCATAGTAAGATGTATCACTGTATGGTGATGAACAAGTATGTGATAATTAAAAAAAATAATTCCACATAAGGAAATCTCAGTACATATAGAGAGTATAAGTTGGAAGTATGCCTCTTAATTTTAGTTTTGCAAGTTGAGCTTTGAATGGTACATGCCGTCTGGTTTGTAAGGCATGGATATTTGCAGAAGACAGGAGCAGTGTAGTTTGGGTTGAAACACTGAAGCCAAATCACCCAGCAGGTGAGATGGGATTCCTTTTAGAACATGTTGTAAGAGATTGGATAGTAAATGGTTTTAGGTCGTGGATGGCCTGAAACACTGGATGGTGACTCTTGAACTGGGTGTATGCTGCCAAAGTCCTGATGCCTCCTGACCCGGGCTGGCTAGGTGCCTAGGGACCCCTTCGCCTCCGGTGTTCCTCTAGGAGTGTTGACCGACATGCACCACAAATTCAGAGCCTTCTGTTTGTCATTACCGGGAAAAGACAAGCAGACGTACTGTGCAGCGCCTTCTTTTGTCTTCTCCTCCTGGTCTGCCTCAGGCTGCTACCTTTGCAAAGCGCAGTTAAGACGCACTCTTAGGAAGCTGAGAGCAGAGTGCTGCAGGGGCTGCTGCAGTGCTTGCTGGCTTCTCTTGTGGGCCAGTGACAGTTTGCATGGCCATTGGCCCCTGGGCCATACGACCAGCGCTGCTCTGGGGCAGCGTTAATAGATGGTGCAGTGACGGTAGTGTTCACTGCATGTTGCCAGTGAAACTTGGGTGAAAAGAAAGGTATTGATCGTACAGGGAAAGAAGCTAGAATTTGAAAGTTGGTAAGAATTTGGACATAATTAGTCCATTTGCTTCTTGGTTGGGTTCAGTAAAGTTGCAAGTATAAGTTACTGTTCATGTTGGAAAAGATTAATTTTTATTTGGTTCTCTTGGTGAAGATTTTCTTGCAGGGAAAATAGAGTATCCTTTGTGTAGTAAGAGACAAAATGTATATTTTGCAAAACATATATTGCAGTTTTTTTAATGTTTGTTTTCTCTCCTCTTCCTCTTTCTTTTGAGTACAATTCTTTAGTCTCTATACATATTTACTAAGAACTGGGCTTCCCTGGTGGCTCAGTGGTAAGGAACTCACCTGCTAATGCAGGAGACTCAGGCTCAGTCGCTGGGTCAGGAAGATCCTCGGAGAAGGAAATGGCAACTCACTCAGTAGTCTTGCCTGGGAAATCCAGGATAGAGGAAGCTGGCAGGCTACAGTCCATGGGGCCACAAAGAGTAGACGTTACTAGGGAATTCTACATGGAATATATTGAAAATCTTGTTAAAATGATAGATATATAAAGAGCAATAAAGAAATAAAAAAGAGTCGAGTCTCTTATTAAAGACTTTAATGTATTAATTGTGGACACAAGGACAGTTCCAAGGAAAGTCAACTAATAACATGGAACTGCTTGGTAAGGAGTGTGAATTATGTGAGACAACTGACATAATTGCCCTGAGAACCTTCTTGGAAGAGACCCCTGATCTGGATCCTGATGGACAATTAGAATGAGGACAAGAGTTTGAGGAAATGAAATGTAGTGCAAAGGCCTGGAGGGAAGTAGAACTGGAGAAACAGCAGGAGTTGGGGGATCTCCTGGAATAACGGAAGAGCAGCAGCAGCTGTGGGAGTGAAGCCACTTTGTGTGTAGCAAGCGGTGTGATAAGTCATGGGAGAGCAGCTGTAATGGTTTCCTGAAAGTAAAACCTCTCATGAGTAGGGAAGGAAAGAAATGGCCCTCTCTTTGCCTTTTCTCGGATACTGTATGCCACATTTGAAGGTCTTTTCCTCCTGTCAGTGCCCAGTGCTGGCAGGGATGTGGTCACAGGGACCGTTTGTGCAGAGTGCTTTCCTGGGAGTGGAAATGGGCATGACCATTTTCAGTTCAGTTGCTCCGTCCTTTCCGACTCTTTATGACCCCGTGGACTGTATCCCACCAGGCTCCTCTGTCCATGGGCTTCTCCAGGCAAGAATACTGGAGTAGGTTGCCATTCCCTTCTCCAGGGATCTTCCTGACCTAGGGATAGAACCTATGTAATACAGAGAAAGTAGCTAAATTCAAAACTTACATACATACTATGATTTTCCTAATTTGAAATGTACGTTTGCACATTAAACAGAAAAATATGCTAAATTACTGAGAATAGATATCTCTGATTGGTAGGCTTGTAAGTGATTTTATACTTTTCTCTAATTTCTAGAAGTAATATATGTCACCATTGTGATCACGTAAGAGTAACTAGTAAAGAAAGTAAACTTAGGCCACACTTAGACTAACTTTTAAGTAGGTCCTCCTGATGAAACTACAGAGATAGATCCCAGTAATGTCTGTAATAAGGAACACATAAGCTAAGCACTGGACTCTCATGTGATAATCACATTAAGTGGTCTGCTCCTGCTGCTGCTAAGTCGCTTTAGTCGTGTCCAACCCTGTGCGACCCCAGAGATGGCAGCCCACCAGGCTCCGCCATCCCTGGGATTCTCCAGGCAAGAACACTGGAGTGGGTTGTCATTTCCTTCTCCAGTGAATGAAAGTGAGAAGTGAAAGAAGTCGCTCAGTCGTGTCTGACTCTTAGCGACCCCATGGACTGCAGCCTACCAGGCTCCTCCGTCCATGGGATTTTCCAGGCAAGAGTACTGGAGTGGGGTGCCATTGCCTTCTGCTGTTAAGTGGTCTAGACCAAGAGTAATTTTTGCTTATTTCAATTCCACGTTAACAAGATACTTGATTTTATCTGTTCATAAGGAAACAAAATATATTTTTTTATTTTTTTTAATTTAAATTTATTTAATTGGAGGCGAATTACAATATTGTATTGGTTTTGCCACACATCAACATGAATCTGCCACGGGTGTACACGTGTTCCCCATCCTGAACCCCCCTCCCACTTCCCTCCCCGTATTAGCTGACATACACACTTGATTTATAAAATCAAATGAAGATTAATCAAAATGTGAATTGGCTTGTCTTGGCTTTTGGCACATTGGGTCAAGTTCTTGGGTTAGTATTGGCAGTGCACAAGTAGCATCAAATATTTGCAAGGCTGTTAACATGATGAGATGGAGAATTTTTTTTCTTCAGTGTTAATACTTAAAAACTGCAAAGACAGTTTTTTAGTGATGTGTCTAGGAAGAGCCCAGATGCTGTCCTGAAATGTATATGAATCTTCTTACTCAGAAAGGGAAGCAAACTAAGGTGATAGGTGCTGGCATGGAATAAAATGTTCTAGGTGGTTATGTCAATAGGAAGAATGACCCTATAAAATAGTTCCCCTGAAATTGTAGGTATATAGTATATTTCCTCTCTTTAATGTTGAATAGTTTTCCCTTTTTCCCTTATCAGATAGGGAGATTTCCCATATTCATTGTGCTACATGACAGTTGGTATCTCACCAGTTTGAGAGATTTAAAAAATAGTACCATTGTTTACTATATATGAAATGTATCCATATTCTTAGTTTAAAGTAAACTGGATCTTACTTTGCAGTTAGGAGAGACTGTAAAAAAGAGTTTTTATAAAGATGCAAGAAAGCGCTTTTTTAAAAGTATGTATATATATTTTATTGAAGTATAGTTGACTTTCAGTGTTTCAAATGCACAGCAAGGTACTTCAGTTATACACATATATTATTTTTGAAATTATTTTCCATTACAGGTTATTATAAGATATTGACTATAGTTCCCCTATGTTATACAGTAAATCTTTGTTACTTGTTGCATATATTATTCAATTAGAAATCTAGCTTTCTATTCATATTAAGACAAATGGAATAACAGTGTCATAATATTTTAGGCAAAAAGTCAAAAAAGTTTTCTAAAATATATATTATGCATACTATGTATGTATGCAAAAGCTTTTTAACTATACTTGATAAAGGCTTGAAAAAGAACACAAAAGAGATGGAGAAATTGGAGAACAAACTAGGAGTGCTGAATATGAAATAGAGAAAAGGAAACAAACTGGATAAAAGTAAAAGATCATCACATAGTCCAGTTGTTTAAACATTACTGATCATTAGAGACATATCTGGAGCTCTGGAGAAAAAGGCCATACCTGAGCATTTGTATTTTTCAAAAAAATTTCAAGATAATTCTAATACGCATGTGGATTTTAAAACGTGTTTACAGATTTTTCTATTAGATCCTAGTTTTGATGATACAAAGTTCTATTTTTCTGTTGACCAATCGTGATAACAGTGATATTGCATAATAGTTATATAATCACAATAATAAAAATGTTTTATTTTCACAATCAATAGCCAGGAAACCCCCCCCCCCCCAATAATTACAAGCCATAATGGGAACATGCTTAACTTACCAGTATAAAATAATTACATACAATTTGGGAGTGTCAAGCAGAGTGACGTGGTGAGTGGAAGTGCATGCATGCACATGTCTTCATCCCCCTAGTCAGTCCGTGTCTTTTGGTTGGTGCTTTTAATCTGTTTACATTTAAGGTAGTTATTGATCTATGTGATCCTATTACCATTTTCTTAATNAGTGTCAAGCAGAGTGACGTGGTGAGTGGAAGTGCATGCATGCACATGTCTTCATCCCCCTAGTCAGTCCGTGTCTTTTGGTTGGTGCTTTTAATCTGTTTACATTTAAGGTAGTTATTGATCTATGTGATCCTATTACCATTTTCTTAATTGTTTTGGGTTTATTTTCTGTGAGTCTTTCCCTTCTCTTGTGTTTCCTGCCTGGAGAAGTTCCTTTAGCATTTGTTGTAAATCTGGTTTGGTGGTGCTGAATTCTCTTAACTTTTGCTTGTCTGGAAAGCTTTCGATTTCTGCATCAAATCTGAATGAGAGTCTTGCAGGATTGAGTATTTTTGGTTGTAGGTTCTTCCCTTTCATCACTTTAAATATATCGTGCCATTCCCTCTGGCTTGTACAGTTTCTGTTTAGAATCAGCTGATAGGCTGATGGAAGTTCCCTTGTGTGTTTTTTGTTGTTTTTCCCTTGTTGCTTATAATATTTTATCTCTGTCTTTAGTTTTTGTCAGTTTGATCACTATGTGTCTCGGTGTGAGACACCTCCTTGAGTTTATCTTTCCTGGCACTCTGTGCTTCCTGGAGTTGGTTGACTTTCCTTTCCCATGTTCAGGAAATTTTTAGCTATTACCTCTTCAAATATTTTCTCAAGTCCTTTCTCTTCTGTCTTTCTGGGACCCTTGTAGTGCAAATGTTGGTATGTTTAAGTGTCCTCAGGTTGTGCAGAGGTCTTGTAGTCTGTCTTCATTTGTTTCCATTGTTTTTTCTATATTCTGTTCGGCAGCAGGGATTTCCTCCATTCTATCCTCCCTTAATCCGTTCTTCAGCCTCAGTTATTCTGCTGTTAATTCTTTCTAGCGTTTGCTCTTTAGTTCTTGGAGGTCTTTGGTAAACGTTTCTTGCATCTTCTCAGTCTTTGTCTCTATGCTTTTTCTGAGATCCTAGATCATCTTCACTATCATCATTCTGAATTCTTTTTCTGAAAGGTTGCCTGTCACCACTGCATTAGTTTTTCTGGGATTTTATCTTGTCTCTTCATCTGGGACATAACTTTCTGCTCTGTCATCATGATTAACTTTCTGTAATAATGGTGTTTATTTTAGCCGCTGTGAGACTGCTTCTCGCTGCCTTCTGATGGAGGAAGCTAAGGGGCTTGTGTAAGCTTCCTGATGGGAGGAACGGGTGGTGGGAAAAATTGGGTCTTGCTCTGGTGGGTAGGGCCTTGCTCAGGAAAGCTTTAATCTGATTCTCTCCTGCTGGGGGGGCTGGGTCTCGTCACACTCCATCCCTCGTGGTAGTTTGGTCTGAGGTTACCCAACCCCGGGGTCTCCAGGCCTCTATGGTAGGGTTAGTGGCAAACTCCCAGAGGGTTTGCGCTGTAGGGGACCCTCCAGTGCCCTGTCCCTGCGCTGAGCCCCTGGCGACCCACGCCTCCACAGGGAGGCCCTCCAACACTAGCAGGTAGTTTTGGTTCAGTCTCCTGTGGGGTCACTGCTCTTGGTGTGTGCAAAATTTTGTTTGTGCTCTCTAAGACTGGAGTCTCTGTTTCCCTCAGTCTCCTGGGAGGCCTATGATCAGATCCTGTTGGCTTTCAAGGCCAGATTCCCTGGGGATCCCCAGTCCCTTTGTTGGATCCCAGGCTGGGAAGCCTGATGTGGTGTTCAGAACCTTCACAGCAGTGGGAGATCTTTTTTGATATCACTGTTCTCCAGTCTATGGATCACCCACCTGGCAAGTATAGGGTTTGATTTTATCATTATTGTGCCCCTCCTACCATCTCACTGTGGTGTCTTTGGATGTGGGGTGTCTTTTTTTGGTGGGTTCCAATGGTGGTTCTATAGCTGGTTGAAAGTTTTGTTGCTCTCACAGGAGATGAGTGCATGTCCTTCTACTCTGCCATCTTGAACCAAAAGCACTTTTTAATGTTATTATAGTAGACTGAAAAATAACGTCCAGCACCCTAAAAAAAGATATCATGTTCTAATCCCCAAAACTTGGGAATGTTACCTTATATGACAGATAAAAGAGTTTTACAGATACAAGTTCAGGTCTTGGGGTAGTAATTCTATCCTGGATTATTACTATGCCCTGAATGCCTTCAGGCATTCACCAACTCATCACCAACTCCATGGATGTGAGTTTGAGTGAACTCTTGAGAGTTGGTGATGGACAGGGAGGTCTGGCATGCTGCAGTCCATGGGGTCGCAAAGAGTCAGACACGACTGAGCGACTGAACTGAACTGAATGTCTTCACATGTATCCTTTCAAGAGGGAGCTGGAAGAGGTTTTACCACAGAACACACAGACATGGCAGGAAGAGAGAGGTTGAAAGATACTAGCCTTAGACAGGAGTGATACGGTCAGAATGCAAGAAGTCCTCCTCGCAGCCCCCAGGAGCGGGAAGAAGCTTGCAGTGGACTCCCCTAGACCTTCCTGAGGGAGCACAGCCTGCTGACATCTTGGTATGGGCCCAGCGATGCTGATTTTGGATTTCCAGCCCTCAGATGAACTTTGTGTTGTTTTGAGCCTACCTAGTTTGTGCTAACTTGTTACCTAACCCTGTGGGCCTATTTTTGGAATTGGACAGTGGATGGAGGCTGGAAGAATTTTGAGGCACATGACAGAAAATGCCTGGACTGCTTTTGAGAGACTCTAGGTAGGAATATGGATTTTCTAAAGTGCCTCTGGGCACTTCTGGTTAGGGGTGGGAAGAAGACAAGTAACATGTTAATGAAAACTGGAGGCAGGGAATTCCTTATTATATAGTGGGAGAAACCTAGCTGGATTGTATCCTACAGCAAGAGGTGAGCTTAAATCATGATGACCTTCAATTCTAAGTAAAGTGTAGTCTTGTTTCTTCTCAAAATTTATGAAAAATGCAAGAAGAGAGAAAATAGATGAGAACTTGATGTTTGTGCTAGAAAGAAGGCCATGGGTATGACTGGACATCTCCTTGCTAATGCTGAAAAGGTTAGGCGTGTGCCTCACAGGTTACCTCAGCCATTTCAGCAGAAGCCAGGAGTAGATGAGGTTATCCAAGAAGGACTTGTGGAAGAGCCTGTTACCTCATGGCCAGATGTGCCTGGGAGGTCAGCAGAAACACTGCCAGCATGGACGGAGAGAGAAGACACTGTGGCAGCAGGCTTTCAGACTCCGTAACAGATGAGACGGTATGGAGTCAGAACAGAGACGGGAGATCCTGGCAGAAGGAATGTGGCGCTAGCGTGTCGGCACCTTGATTCTGCTGCAGTGATAACCGCCTGCTGGATACGCTTCTGTTGTTTTAAGCTATCCAGTTTGTGGTAATATGTTACAGTGGCTACCGGAAACAGTTGGAAAGAGAACAGAGTGTTTGTAATAGAGCTGAGTGTATGTCAGTTGACTAGTAACGACATGTTTATGCAATTTAAGAGATGGGAAAACATGGTATGCATCAAATTTACAGGTCAATTTAAATATCTTAATTTGGGATGGAATGGTAGGCAAGTTAGGGTTTTCAGGCATTGAGAGGCTTGTTCCCAGATGATAAGGTAGAAAACTGATATAATTATGTTGATGTATTCTGGGCAACAATTTTTTAAAAATGGTGAACATTAAATGTATTGACATTGTGCAGTGTGGTGTGAAGGACAGAGGCTATAGAAACAAGAAAGCCACTGAGGTCAGTGAAAGATGGAAATAGAAATAGTAAAGAGAATAGCTGAACTTGGTGAGTGAGGAATGTGTGCAGAGGGAGGAAGAAGAGGAAAGGGAAGAGAAGGAAGTCTGCTGTAGGAACCAGGAAGGCCCGATGTGGTCATGCCAAGAGCCAGCGGTCACCAGGCATTGAAGGAAAACTTTCACAAAAGGAATGCTTATTGAACAAGATAAACGAACTGAGTAAAAGAGAATTTAGGGCACAGAATTTAAAAAAGTGCATCTAGAAGAGTACAGTTTCTTTTTTGTGAAATTTTAAGACATGAATGGTAGAATCCTGAAAGTGTCAGCTCTCTTTTGGCAGTAACGTCACGCAGTCTCTCCAGAGAGCTGGAAGACAGTGATTTCTGTACCCAGTGTTTCATACCATGCTCAATTACCAGGCAGTTCTTGAAGCAGTTGTTTGTACTTTAGGTAAAATGAGGAGAGGGGAGATGTTATCTAAAGTATGTTTGATATAAAGGTAGCAAAAGGGAATTAAACTGAGGAGAAAGGGGACTAGAGGGAGGGTGGTTACGGTTTCTTTTTAGATGAGTAGCTNCAGGCGTGCACCCTGAGAGTCTTTACTACACCTTGACTCAGCTGCATGTGCCATGTCCTGACCGTCTAGAAAGCAATTTCAGGAGCATAATGGAGATGAAAGCAATGAATTTTTGACTTTGGAAATAAAAAGGCATTCAGGTGATGCAGTGAATATTTTACAATCAAGGTCAAAAAGGGAGAAAAGGCCAACTCATTGATAACTGAGATCCAGAAGTCAAGGGTTGGCACAGGTGGTCTGAACCTTGGCATTGTTCAACTTTGGAGTGAGTTGTTTGTTGCCAGGGCTGTCCTAGGCCTTGTTGGGTGTTTGGCAGTCTGTTCTCTCCCCATGAAATGCCAGCAGCCACACCCCAGTAANTTGTTGCCAGGGCTGTCCTAGGCCTTGTTGGGTGTTCGGCAGTCTGTTCTCTCCCCATGAAATGCCAGCAGCCACACCCCAGTAATGATGACTCAGGTCACCACCACACACTGCCTGATGTCCCCTAGGGGAGGGTGGAGTGGAATTGCACCTAGTTGAGAGCTGAAGGAAGTGGATGTGGTATCTTTGGAGAGAAGAGCGACTTGAGGAGGAAGGAGCTGGTGAGAATAGCATGAATTTTCTTGGTGCAGAGAGGAAATCTGTAGAGAACACAGGAAGTTGGTCGCTTGAGACTGAAGGAGTTGAAGGCATTGCAAGAATTAATTTTATTAGTGTCTCTTGAAATTAGCCAGGGAAGCCCAAGAATACTGGAGTGGGTAGCCTGTCCCTTCTCGAGGGGATCTTCCCAACCCAGGAGACACACCTTTAGGTTAAAGATAAACCTTCTGGTTAATTTTCTTGAAATTGGACTACAAGGAGATCAAACCAGTTCATCCTAAAGGAAATCAGTCCTGAATATTCGTTGGAAGGACTGATACTGAAGCGGAAACTCCCAATACTTGGGCTACCTGATTTGAAGAATTGACTCATTGAAAAAGACCCTGATGCTGGGAAAGATTGAAGGCAGGAGAAGGGGACAACAGAGGATGAGATGGTTGGATGGCATCACTGACTTCATGGACATAGTTTGAGCAAGCTCCAGAAGTTGGTGGAGGACAGGGAGCCTTGCATGCTGCAGTCCATGGGGTTGTAAAGAGTCAGACATGACTGAGTGACTGAACTGATTGAAATTAGCGTTTTAATAGCCAAGTCAGAAAGGTTTCATTATTTTTCGCTCCAGAAAAAAGTTTATTATTTTTTGGTTATCAATATGACAGTATAATGTAGCACCATTGAGGATTTTTGTATGCCTTTCTGATTCCAAATTTAGTTAAATTGGTAGATAGAATACTCTTTAGAATTCATGCCTCCATTCGTAATTGACAGTTTGTTAGTCTGGTTACTAAAATGATAGATAAAAATAGGTAATAGGACAAAATGTACACTGAGCTCAAGGCATGATTATAGAAACTTCTTTTCATCTTCAAAATGTTCATGTGCTTTCCTAACAATTTGTTCATATATTTTTCATAAAAAACAATATTATCAAATGTTAGAATAATTTATAAGGAGTTCTTTTCGACTTCCTCAATATTTTTCCCTGATACCTTCTATGTCATCTTAGGCAAGATTTTTTTAAACATAAACTTTTGTATACCCTTTTGATTAATTTGTCAGACTATTACAAATAAAAAAATTTGTTACTAATTTTTTACTTTTAACTTACAGGCTGAAGAACAGTTGAGAATTGTTGAAGAACAAAGAAAGATTCATGAGGAAAGGATGAAACTAGAACAAGAGCGACAGCGTCAACAAAAAGAAGAACAAAAAATTATCCTGGGCAAGGGGAAGTCCAGGCCGAAACTGTCCTTCTCGTTAAAAACCCAGGATTAGACTGCAAACTCTGAACTTTTTACGAGGAAATATGGAAAACTTTGTATGGTAGCTTCATGTTGAAGTGTTTCTTTTGTTTTGTTTTTGTTTTTTTAATTTGGAAAATCTGGAAAGTTAGCTTGTTTTATTAGGGGCTGTGCTCTACAGTTCCTT
>SJYW01038720.1:46672-67683 GCA_006410735.1 Raphicerus campestris
AAAAAAAAAAGCTACACAACCGAAATGGCCACAGTTGACACAACTCTTCCTTGAACCTGTGGATGCAGGGGCTAACTTTTCAGTCAGTAAAACTTCTTCAAAACTCTTCCAGGGCAGGGGGTGAGGAGGGTGGTGGGGTGGGAGAAGTGGACAGTGTGATTGAAGTAGTTATGGAGACGGTGAATTTACAAAGGATTTTCTGGACTGTGTCTCCAAACAGCTGCTGTGTGCTCCCTCTGTCCACCACCTGCTAAAAAAGCTGACCTCCGAGTGAAACAAACCTAATTACTGATGGCCGCTTCATTACAAGCGAATTGTTCTGCACTTGGAGAAACTGATGGGCAACTTCAATGCAGCTGATTACTCTCCTGCCACGTAGTCACATTTACCGACTCCCCCCGCCCCATGGAAATAAATATGCAACTTCCCCCAACAAACAGAGCAACTCCTTGGCACCCCTTTAAAAAAAAATTCATTCTCAAACTTAGAAAAGGCTCTTTTATAGCACTCCCCAGGAAGACATCTTTCTGATCTCTCAAGCTAGCATTCAGCTGCATAACTTAGTTAAGGAGACTTTTGCCAGGGGACACACGATCCCCTCCTCTAGGCCAGCCATTATCCTGAGGATTGGAAAAGAAATTCTCCTCTTGGGGGCCGGAGACATCACACCAACAGCAACGCGGTCAGTGCAAGGAGGCAGGCTTCTCCACAACCAGGCCTCCAGGAGGCTCTAAAGCCAAGCCCAGCTCAGAAGAGCAGCCTGATCCTCATATCAGGCCAGTGAGTATCAGTCACCAGTTCCCCCACCATCTCAGAGGAAGAAGATACTCACGAGGAAACCGTAGGCTGAAATAATTACTGCGCTACCTTTATCGTTTCCAAGCAGCTATTTGCAAATCCCACAAACCAGCAGTTGATAATACGATAAAGTGACTTCTACTGAGCTGAAACCTGAAAGATGTGTATAAGAGACAGCCCTCGTCCCCCACCCCCGCCGCCTTTCGCTTTGTGGTGACTCCGCTCGGCCTTGCAGCCAGAGCGCCGGCCCTGAGGGGCGCCCTCCTCGTCCTCCGCCCTGTGAACAGGCTCCCGGGCGCTTAAAAAGCCCCTTGTTGACTTGGGTGTCAAGTCTGGAGAGGTGTCCGATGGCGATCCCTGACCCTGACTACTCCAGGGCGGAAAACGGGGCCACAAGCAGAGCCGGCTGGCGCGCCGAGGCTGGTGGGCTCCGGAGACGCGAGGATGCCGCGCTCCCGAGGAGCGGCGGGGCGCGGGCCTGGCGGGCTGGGCAGGCGGGGCGAGCAGGCCGGGGGTGCAGCGGAGCGCTCCCGGGAGAAGAGANCTGGTGGGCTCCGGAGACGAGAGGATGCCGCGCTCCCGAGGAGCGGCGGGGCGCGGGCCTGGCGGGCTGGGCAGGCGGGGCGAGCAGGCCGGGGGTGCAGCGGAGCGCTCCCGGGAGAAGAGAGCCGGGGGTCCTTGGGCCGCCCGGAGCTCGTGCTCCTGGGCGCCGCACTGCTTGCCCGAGGGTGCGCGGGGAACTCGCCCGCCCGGGAGAACTTGAGCGGCGAGCCCTTCCCTCCCCGCCTGGGAGACCGGCCTTCGGCTGCTCCTGGGGAACCGTCTGCAGGTCGGCCTCTCCCTTCGTTTCTAAACCCATGGGCCGGACTCTGTGGTCCCGAAAGCTAACTTGATTTTAAGGATGCTTTGCGCAAAAGCTTCTTTAAGGCCCTGCCCAGTCGCCGCACAGCTCCTGAAGCCTTCGCGCTTGGGGAGCCTGGGCGGGAATGGGAGCATTGGGTCCGATTTGCTTTATCGAAAGGTGCAGCCCGAAGAAGCCAGGCCTGGCGGAGATTTAAGTTTCAGTGTGAACAGCCCGAGTACGTTCAGCATTTAGACAAGGCGATCCATCTCGAAATATACATATATGATATATATATACGTATATGGTCGTGACTGGTAATTAGTCAGCTGTGCACTCAGTATTGCATTATTACCTCACTCTCGGGACACATCTCAAATCCTAGCCAACATTATTTAACAGAACCATGGGATTTTTTTAACCTTGGGAAACTTGGGGGGGTTAGTCTGAAGACACTGGTTGTTCCCGGAGTCAGCATTTGAGATCAGAAGCGAAATCAATGACCTAATACGAAGTTGAGCGGAGTTGACCGTGGATTTAGGAATAAAGGGATGGGGGTGGGGTGGGATTGACTTGAAGATCACATCTCGATCAGAGAATTACATCCACGCTTTTAAAAGTGGTGAATTTCAGATTCACCAACATGCTAACCAAGAATTCCCTGGTAAAGAGCGAAAAAACCGTCATGGCTATAAAGCGGATGAAACCGAGATTCTTGCACGCGGCTGGATGGCTTTATCCAGACACTGCTCCCGTGTGTAATAAAAGTTACTCAGTGCAGTCGCTTTCCCTGTAGCCTGGTCTTTATGAACTTCTGTTTCCCTTTCCCCGCCTTGGTGTAAGATACTCTATTTGCTGAGAAAGTGCTGGCAGTGAGAGCTGGCCTCCGCTCCCGCAGCGTGAGGCGCCGGGCGGTGCGGGAGAACGCGGAGCTGGGAGCCTGGGCCCGGGCGCCCGGGACCCGGGGAACCGGGAGCCGAGCCAGGGCAGCGGGCCCCGTGGAGCCGGCCCAGGGCGGCCGGCGCTCGCTTCCTGCCTACAGGGGGCACCCTTCCCTGCGCTGTTGCCGAGCTGGCCCTCGCCGCCTCCCCGGGGCTGCCTTGCACTTTCACTCACCGACTGGCTTTGGGGAGCTGGTTTTTGGGTTTGGGTTTCCATTCCCCTCCTCCTCCCAATAAGATTTAATTCTTACATGCCTGTCTTCAAAGAAATTCCCATTAACCCCTTCAGGTTTCAGCTCAGTAGAAGTCACTTTTTTGTATTATCAACTGCTGGTTTGTGGGATTTGCAAATAGCTGCTTGGAAACGATAAAGGTAGCGCAGTAATTATTTCAGCCTACGGTTTCCTCGTGAGTATCTTCTTCCTCTGAGATGGTGGGGGAACTGGTGACTGATACTCACTGGCCTGATATGAGGATCAGGCTGCTCTTCTGAGCTGGGCTTGGCTTTAGAGCCTCCTGGAGGCCTGGTTGTGGAGAAGCCTGCCTCCTTGCACTGACCGCGTTGCTGTTGGTGTGATGTCTCCGGCCCCCAAGAGGAGAATTTCTTTTCCAATCCTCAGGATAATGGCTGGCCTAGAGGAGGGGATCGTGTGTCCCCTGGCAAAAGTCTCCTTAACTAAGTTATGCAGCTGAATGCTAGCTTGAGAGATCAGAAAGATGTCTTCCTGGGGAGTGCTATAAAAGAGCCTTTTCTAAGTTTGAGAATGAATTTTTTTTTAAAGGGGTGCCAAGGAGTTGCTCTGTTTGTTGGGGGAAGTTGCATATTTATTTCCATGGGGCGGGGGGAGTCGGTAAATGTGACTACGTGGCAGGAGAGTAATCAGCTGCATTGAAGTTGCCCATCAGTTTCTCCAAGTGCAGAACAATTCGCTTGTAATGAAGCGGCCATCAGTAATTAGGTTTGTTTCACTCGGAGGTCAGCTTTTTTAGCAGGTGGTGGACAGAGGGAGCACACAGCAGCTGTTTGGAGACACAGTCCAGAAAATCCTTTGTAAATTCACCGTCTCCATAACTACTTCAATCACACTGTCCACTTCTCCCACCCCACCACCCTCCTCACCCCCTGCCCTGGAAGAGTTTTGAAGAAGTTTTACTGACTGAAAAGTTAGCCCCTGCATCCACAGGTTCAAGGAAGAGTTGTGTCAACTGTGGCCATTTCGGTTGTGTAGCTTTTTTTTTTTTTTAACTCTGGAGAGAAAAGCAGAGCCTGGCTTTCATTGCTAATTAACATTTCAGTAGAATAATTTTTTCCAAGCATGATGTTTTAGCCAAAAAAAAAAAAAGGCTTGCTCTTTAAAATACATATATAAATTTATTATTAACTTCACTTTAGAGTGAGCAAGTCGGTGTTGGTATGGAATTCTGGAGTGAATTACACTAGCTTTGTTGAATTTGGAGCATTCGTTTCTTCTGTCTAGGAGTGCTCTTCCCTAGTATATGCCCCATATCCTAGTTAACCAAGCGTTTTGCTTTTCTCGGGTCATTTTTTCCCTACATAATGGTGAATTCCTGATATTGATTGACTTGATACAAAAGAATGGCTGGATAATGTCCAGATAACCTATAATACTTAGGCTCCGCCACAGTCAGGCTCTGAATAAATACAGACCTGTCAGAGATTGATAAAATAAACTACAATGGATAGTGCTGTTTAAACAGTCCATTCAATACCATATATAAGCCGGCCGGCCTTCCATTGTGTCTCAAATTCTTATTTTTGTAGGTAAACAAATGCACATTCAGCAAGGATTCAATAGCCCCTTGAACTATGCTCCCCAGTTTGCGTTTGGGTTAATCTTGTCGGTTTTAATATAGAGAGGGGGGAAAAAAAAGCACAAAGCACCAGGGGTGGAATTGTTCATGCTTTCACATCCACAGCCCTCACATTTTGTCAGGATGATAAACTGTAGGTAATGGACTGTCGCTGTGGCACAGGACGACCGAGCCGGGGCGAGCACAAAGCCGGGGCAGCCTCGAGATCTCCCTGCAGGCTTGGGAGCCTTCTTTTCAGACCAGGAGAGAATTGATTTGGGAATCGTGTGTCCAGGGACTGCACTTTTTAACCTCAGCAATTACAGCCTAGAGCTTCAGAAACGGGAGCTGGAGGTTAAGATGATTCTTTAAGCACTCGGTTCAAAATCTTTCAAAAAGGGTAGCTCTTGACACTTGTCCTAGGAGGCAAAGACATGCAAATGACTCCCACGTCCGGAAATGTGCTGAGCTAAAGCCGGGGGACAGGTAAATGAGCCATGGAGTCCGTAGCAGCTGAGAACTGCTGCTGGGCTTGGTTCTTCCGTGTACGGAGTTAGCTGAAGAGTCAGCGGTATATTCAGAATCATTATCGTAAAACCTCTTATCTGGAATTACACCGAGAGGAATCCTCTGGTGGGTGGGTCAGCATGATGATTACCTGCCGAGGGACTTTGCTACCTGGCCCCACACTGGAATAATTCAGGTAGTACCCGGGGGTGGCTGAGAGTGACCGCCCCCCCACAACCAGCTACATCTCCAGCACCGGCACCGAATGCGAAGCGATTTGAGATCCCAGCGTGACTGCAGTGCCGCGTCACGGGGATGGGAGTGGCAGGGAGAAGGAAATACAGACCTGAGACCCTTATCAGAAAAGAAAGAAAAAAGAACAAGCAGGCTATTTCTTGAGCATTCCATGAAAACTTTATTCTTGAACTCTCCCACTGCAAATGAGATGAAAAGGAGGGCTCTTCTAAGGAAAATAATCATCGAAACGGTACTGGGGGCCGCCTAGTCTCTGGCTGTTGCCGTAAAAACCTGTTTTTCAGGCCACTTTTCATATATCTACATAGATTTACTTAGGAGCTCGCTCTTGGTGCGGGAGAGTAGAGCCTTAAATGGGGAATGTTCAACTGCTTAAAATATTTTCATTAACATAGGCAGACTAGAAGCTGCTAGTTAGGAATTAGGTCTTTCAGGAAAGAGCTCCCCCCACTTCTATCTTTTTTTTTTTTTAAGGGGAGGAATTAGAATGGGGCTGGGAGAGAGGAGGAGAAGAAAAGGCAAGAGGGAAGGGTAGGGTCGGGAAGGGACAGAGTTCCGAACAGCTTGGAAAAACTCCTGTGGCTTCATTGTCTCTCTAAAGCCAAAGAACACAAAGACATAGGCAATTCAGCCCTTCTCCCATGATGGAAAATGTAGACCGTGGACATCGCTCTCCTGTTTGACTTGTTTAATTCTCATTTTAAATTCAGTACTATACGAGCCGTGTGAACTCTGAAGATTTCTTTAGTAATCCATTTTGTAGTTCCGAATCAAAAACAAAGTGAAAGGGTCTGACACAATTTGCTTTTATTTTTAGGCAAATCAACCCTGGTCATAGTTAATAAGGGGATTACAACCCAGACTGGGTCTTTACAGATGTAATGTAAATCAAGGGCAGAGTAAAAAGACACGGATCCCTTTTGATTGAAGTATGGTAAAAAGGCATAGAGAAGCTAGCAGCGGTAATCTGATTGTATGGCAATAAAACCACCATTTTCTGTCTTTCAGATAAAAATAATGTGGTAAATCCATGCAGTTCATAAGATGTAAAGGCAGATAAAGAGTGAAGCCATGGCAACATATAGATTAGCTGGATGTGGGGAAGGACACGTCTCTGAAAAGAGTGTAGAAAGGAAGGCCCTTGCTTCAGGCTGTTGGCTATTATGTGGGAGCCATACAGACTTGGAAACTCGGATTAGAAGGTATGAAAGCCCCCCTTGTGGCTCGAGATGGTTGAAGCCGGGAAGAAAAGATGGCTCAGTTCTTGCTCATTGGTGGCGGATAATATGGCCAAGGTAGGTTCCCATTGACTGCCTTTTCCAGAGGTTGAGGTTGCGGCTGATTAAAACCTCGGCTCACTGCAGTGAGTTCAGGCCTGCAAGCTTTTCCTTTTTAACTCCTGGCCTAACAGCGGCTGCCGTAATGTAGGATTAGCCGCCCTTGGCGGTACCTGCCTTCATCTCTTTGGTCTCCAGGCAGGGACCTGCTGGGGATGAACAGAGCCCAGAGAGGCTAGGAAGGGCCGCAGGGACCTGAAAAGAAAACACAGACCTTTTGATTTCAGCCATCTTTCAGCCCCAGCCCGGGAAAAAGCTGAGCTAAACATTTATATATCACCCCCCACCCCCCGCCTCTGCCAGGGAGCTAGCTCCTGTCTCGGGGTTGTTTCCCACTCCCAGGGGGGGAAAAATGTGTAATTAAGCAAAATCACAGGGGGAATTGCGTCTTCACTCAGATAGGTAGTAATCCAATATGCCCCCACCAGTGGAGATGACATTTCACTCCTAACCGTGAGTTGAGTTGAATGGGACAGGCCCCCACTGGGGAAAGGGTAGGACTGTAAAAGTGTGATTGCTGCCAGCATGAAACTTAAAAACAGAAGAGGCTCTTGCTGCCCCGTGCCCTGAACAGCCCTGTCCATAGACCGGGCTTTTGTCTTGGAGGTCTACACTTTGCATTTTAGTCATTAACCAAAGTTGGCCTTTGAAGCTATGATTGGGTTCCAGGCAGAGTGGCATCAGCAAGTTAGGTCAGGCCAGAAAGGAGATTTTTGCTTTTTCTACCTCCTGTTTGTCGTTGTAGAGAAGTCTCAGCATTTCTTTAGGTAAGTCTGAACTCTTAAGAGGCTGAGAAAACTGAAAGCTACAACCCCCCCCCCCAGGGTGATGACTTGCTGGAGTGGGGCATCCGGGCGCCGTCCTCAGAAAAACAGCGTGGTGACTTTCTAGATGAATGCATCCCGTGTCTGAAGATCTTCACTAAATCAAAATTACTCTGTTTTAGACCCACCTCATGGGTTTTGTTCCTAATTCTCAGAGAGCCAACTCAACGGCGCGGGGCGACGGCCTTCTGACACCTGTGGCCTGTTTCTCTGTTCACTCCGTGTAGCTTTTGCTACTTCAACACATGTGAGAGAGGACCCAGAGACCTGCCCTCCGCTGGGCCTGCTGCTCTGCCTTCCTCTCCAGTGCAGTTCAGAAAGCATGTCAGAAGACCCAGTGCGTTTGCCCAGGTTCATCTAAGAGAAGGGGCACCCCCTCATTTACAAGCTGGTCACATCCCAGCACCTTGCATTCTGCATCTGACAATGAGCCCTAATGGTCCATTCAGTGAAAGTATTTGCTTGTTAGCAGGGAACAGAGCATGATAAATGTCCAGCAAGCTTGCGGCCTCCTTCAGCCTTTCAGACGCAGGCTGGTGCATATTTATGGCAGGCAAGTGACAAAAGGAGCCGCTGAATTGCCCTGGCCTCCGGCTTTCTATGAGGAACAGGGTTAAAGTGATTAAAGAAATGATGCAGACAAGTCCTGCCGCTTGTTTACGAACCAGCGTCCAACCCAGCTTCGAATCCGACCTTTGAGAACCCCTTGCAGGAGCGTTAGGGATCAGGACGTTTGGATCCGGTGGCTCCGTGGAAAGAGAAGGTGATCCCTTATGAACTGTTCTGCACACGCGCTGAATGCCAGGTGCGCCAATTTCCGTGGCTCCCATGGAGAAGCGGCAGAGGGTCTTTATTCCCCTTTTCATGTATAAATATCAAATATGTAATTCTAGTCCAGGGCATTTTGTGGCTGGTGAGTGCAGCCGTGCTGGTTTCAAAGAAAACACCACAGAAGGAGAAAGGCAAACAGGTTGTTTCTGCCCTTAGTAATTCCCCCAACAAAATATGAAGACAAAATTGGCAGTAGTGAAGTGTTAATAGTTCGTTCTTTCCATNTAATTCTAGTCCAGGGCATTTTGTGGCTGGTGAGTGCAGCCGTGCTGGTTTCAAAGAAAACACCATAGAAGGAGAAAGGCAAACAGGTTGTTTCTGCCCTTAGTAATTCCCCCAACAAAATATGAAGACAAAATCGGCAGTAGTGAAGTGTTAATAGTTCGTTCTTTCCATTCTCGAGAGCACGGGTAGGTGAACGTTCTAACTGCTTGGTGCTGGGCGGGCATTCAGAAGACCGTGAGTGAGCCATGCTCTGTAAACTTCATCTTCTTGGTGTTTTCTGTATGAAACTCGAAAACCACCCAGATTTTTCTTCTCACTTTACGTTTGGTGGCACTCAGTTTTAATTACAGTTCTTGGATCCTTCTACAAATATTAATGTGCATGCGTGCTAAATCGCTTCAGTCATGTCTGACTCTTTGTGACCCCTTGGACTGTAGCCCGCCAGGCTCCTCTGTCCATGGGATTCTCCAGGCAGGAATCCTGGAGTAGGTTGCCATGCCCTCCTCTGGGGGATCTTCCTGACCCAGGAAATGAACCCGTGTCTCCTGCATTGATAGGTAGCTTCCTTACTACTGGCACCACCTGGGGAGCCCACAGGTATTCACAGGTGCTAGTTAAGTCTCTGTCCATGGAATTCTCCAGGCAAGAATACTGGAGTGGGTTGCCATTATCTTGCTCCAGGGCATCTTCCCAACCCAGGGATTGAACCTGTGTCTCCTGCATTGGCAGGCGAATTCTTTACCAATGAGCCACTATTAGCTTACCAGAACTATATTTGGAGTACATTTTTTTTTGCAATAAACAGTGTATTTTCATCTCTATTCTTTTATATTCAGTACAAATATATGCATAGTCAGTGTTAGGAATATCATCTAATGTGTAATGCCCTTCTCTTATGTTAAATACATGACCTTTAAACAATAAGTATTTTAATCTTGCAAACTCCAATCAGCAGAAAATAAATGTCTAATTGTATGGAGGAAATAATTAAAAGTAAGATTGACCTTCTCTATGATTGCATATTGTGTTTTTTTTTTTAATTAATTTTTATTGGAGTATTGTTCCCTGGGTTGGGAAGATCCCCTGGAGAAAGAAATGGCAATCCACTCCAGTATTCTTGCCTGGAGAATTCCATGGACAGAGGAGCCTGGCGCGCTACAGTCCATGGGGTCACAAAGGGTCGGACACAACTGACTGACACTTTCACTCCACATTCATAGTTGGCTTTACGATGTTGGGTACAGCAAAGTGAATCAGCTGTATGTCCGCATATAGGCCCTCTTTTCTGGATTTCCTTCCCACTTAGGTCACTGCAGAGCATCGAGGAGAATTCCCTGCGCAGCACAGTAGGTTCTTGGGGTACTTTTTGATAAAAACAGGCTCTCCTAAGCCCTGCACCCCACTTTGTCTATGGGAAAATGGATCTTCATGAGAAATGGACTGTCCTTAAAGGTCACCGTTTCCCCTGAAATGACTGCTCTCTTTTGATGGCATAGATCAAACACAGCTTCTTTAAATCTTGGCCCTGTAATCCCACAGCACTTTAGTTAAATACCCAGGGCATAGAAAGAACATGATACACGGTACTGTCATGATTCATATGCAAGCCTTAATCCCCCACCACCCAGCCTATCCTTACTAAAAGGCAGGGAGCAGAATTCTTTCATGTCATCCATCTCTACCATCCATCTCATCCATCTCTGCTTACATCCAGTAAGTATTAGTTGAAAGAGCAGTCACAACCCAGAGGTCTGTTTCTGGCTGCCCCTGTTAACAAACCACCTGATCTTGGGGCGCTCCCTCCAGCCCAGTGGCTCTAGAACCGTCACAATCACCTGGAGGGCTTGTTAAAACAGGCTGGCCGCCCGCCCCCAGCGTTCTGGATTCCTGAGGGCTGCATGGGACTTGAAATTCACATTTCTAACAAGCTCTCAGCTGATGCCACACCTTAAGAATGGCTGCCCTCTTTCCAACTTTTTTTTGTAAAATGGCTCGAGATTAGATCACCATCCTCTGAAAGGCTGATAAGGATCGCTGAAGAAAGCCCTGGATCGCTGAAGAAATCGGAGGCTCTTGCCTCCCAGCTCTTGGGCTCTGCTTTTGCCTGTTGGTCACTGATGGTAGATAATTCACTGGTTTGTTGGATGCGCATTTGTGCACAGTGAGCTCTGTTAACACTAGGCTCTGAGAATACAGAAGAGAGCAGTCTCTACCCTCAAGAGACGAACACCGGGAGGGCGAAGGGTGTCCCACGGGGAAGGCAAACAAGGTCAGTGCTGCGTGGCCACGGGCACAGAGGAAGAAGGGGATTGGCGTTCCTCCCACGGGAGGGGAAACTGAGTCAAGAGAGGCAACAGTATCGCTAAGCAAACTCCCGGAAGATCTCCAAAACAGAACCACAGTGGGCAAATCAAAGGAACACATTTCAGCTAAGGGTGGCCACTGTCTACACCGTATGTCTTTAATAATCTGCCTCATCTCCTATGTCTCAGTGGAGCTTGGAGACAGATTCCCACAAGTGAACAAATAGACCCTGAGGGACAGCTAACCCAGCGATTCTAGCCCCCTTACTCTCAGGAGAACTAGCAGTACGTATTGGTTTTCAGAAGGTCTGTGCTGATAATGGAAAGTTCAGGTGATTCAGTTTAGCAAAGTGAGCCAGGCCAGGGCTGTTTTAGTTTGCTTAAGAGGACGGGCCTTGGAATCTGGCTGTAGGAGCCCACTCCCAGGTTAGTCATTTTTTCTCTGTGTAGCTTTGGGAGCAAACCCCCCTGCGTTTCTCACTTGTCCCATTTCTAAAGTGGGGGACAATAGTCTAACAGGACTGAAGAAGAAGCGTGCTAGAACTGTGGTCAGGATTGAGGATTCTAGCTCTGAACTTGGCACGAGCTGATACCTCTCAGCGCCTGCTGTTGAAAGTTAATTGAGCATCTACTGTATGCCTGGCTGTCTGGTTCAGTTTGCCTTCTACATACAGATGTCAGGTAAATAAAGAGAAAGTGTTGATTAGGACGTGGCGCCTGCTCCTTTAAAGCCCCCGTTTAGCTGCCTGTCTTCCGCTCCTCTCGCACACTTCACTGCTCTGTGAAGCACCTGTTCAGGTCCCTCCTGCCACCAAATTGGACGCTCTCTCCTCTGCGTCCTGCCCTGGTTCTGTGTTGTAACACTGATAACCCTGAATTCACTCAGCTTCTCCACCAGGGCTGGGGAAGGGCTGGATCCTGGGTGAACCCCCTTGATGGGCAGGGCACGGGGAGCCACTGGGTTGTTGAATGAATCCTTGAGGACAGCCGGGTGGCCTTTTGGCATGAATGTGCCATAGTGTTGCTTATTTAGCAACCTCCTCACCTGGTGGGCACAGGCTGTTTCATTGAACGACAGTTGCCTGCGGCACACGCTGGGGGCCAGTGACTGTTCTAACTTCCCCACAAGCACTGACTCGTTCAGACTTCATAATGACCACTTGAGGGAGGAGCTGTCATGACCCCGTGACAGCGATGGGGAAACCAAGGCGGAGACTGGCTCCTCATCTTGCCTCAAGTCATGCAGCTGAGAGGTGCTACAGTCCGTATTTGAACCTGAGCGTTCTGACTCCAGGATCCTTCTTCTAAATTCTCCAGCTCTCTTTCTCAGGTTGTTGCATGGAGTGGTTAGAAATCACAGAACCCAATGAAGCCTACGCGTGCTCAAAGCAGTACCCACAAGGTGGGTTGAAAGAAGGTTTGGGGTATCACTCTTGGCCTGTCCATCTTGATTTATAGACTTTGCTGTGATGGACATGCAATTCTAAATGGATCCTTTAAATCTTTGATAACAAGGTTTTATCCAGTGGAAGCTAGACAGTTACAAAAGTCCATCATATTAATAATGCATTTATTGAGTATTACTCCTCTGACTATTAACATTTTCCTTTTAAAAATGGGAGCATTTGATCGTCTCTTTGCTGGGAGAAGACAAGGTCAGGTTTGCGTGGAGAGTTCCGTGGGGTTCGATGCTGCACGCATGTCAAGCTAAGGAGATAGGATGACATCTTTTTTAGAGTCTAGTCACAATTAAATGCCATTTTATTTTGGATTTTGGGATCTGAGCCAGCTTCCATCTTGTCAGAGCTGAGAAGACTCAAATCAAGTCCAGGCCTATTTCTACAGCAAACTGGGCTTCTGGCTTCCTGCCTGTGGATTCATTCAGTGCAGCCCATCTGGCTTTTGATGTTCGGCGAGTTTGGAGCAGTTTGTTTCAGGAAGCGAGGCAGGGAGGATCAGGGGGCCTGGGATGCTCTTGACTCCCGAGCAGATCCTCCCCAACCCTGCTGCATCCCCTCAGGGCTCAGGGTCTGCTCACCTGCAGCCCTGGCGTGGGCTCTCACACCTCCAGCCCTCATTCCTGCCTGAGTTCAGGGCCTCCTCTCATCTCATCATGGTCCAGTTCCTTCCCCTCCTGGAGTTCAGCAGCAGCCTGGGTGACTCAGGGTGGTGAACTCCCCTCGTGTTTGTTTTTCGGTCCGGCTCATCCCAGGCTGCTGGCGGCGACTGAGCAGGAAATATATGGTCCACAAAGTTATGGTGGCGTGCCATCCACATTTTTCTCCCTAATGTACACACCTTGGGGTGATCTGTAAGGGAATCCGTCACCCAGTCTGGTGTTCCTCCTTTCTGATGATCATGATCTGATTTCAGGAACTGCTTGCTTTCTCTTCCTGTCTTCTGCCCCTGCTCCCTGGGTTGTGGCCCAGCCTGGGGAGACGCAGGGGAATGGTCAGCATCACCCGCCCACAGCAGACCCGTCCCTGACCCTCTCTGGAGTGAGGAAGGAGGAAGTATCCAGAAGGCACCGTGTAGGTGGCTGTGAAGGGCTGGCATGCAGCCTTCTAAATTGTGTTGGTAGCTGATGCTTGCCTGGCAAGAGGATTCTCTGCTTATGGCAAGAGAGACCGGGAATCTCGCCTCTTTCTTAAACCTTGCTTCTGAAAATGCTCTTTCTACAATTACACAGATACTCACTGAGCCCTTATTCAACGTGGGGCAAATGGGTGGGGGCCCCGGGGTCCAGTGGTGAACAGTCCTGGGGCTACACTCCAGCCTGGAGAATGGGCGTCCCACCCCTGTGGCACGTGCTGTTTTTCAAGGCTGTTTTCCTCACCAAAGGGGAGAGGTTTCGTTCACCCATAAGACGTGGCTGGATGGTCTCTCTCAATAGGCACAATTGTTTGAAGTTAAAAAAAAAGGTGTGTTGATGGAAATGAAAGGGATGCTCAAGGGCCCTCGATGGTGGTGCTGTGCTGAGGTCCCAGGTCCATCTCCTTAAGATGCTGGCCCATTTCTGGACAGCGTCCTTCTGTTTTTCCTCCCTGTGGTGTTCCCACTCAGGTAGCTGAGCATAGGGGGTCCGTATGTCTATCTGAAACAGCAGAGACCCAGCTGGAAGTGCTCTTCGAATGGCTTTCTGCAGGAAAGCTGGTTTCCTGGGTTTTCTTGCTGGGCCCTCAGCTGGGAATAGAGAGAGTCCCACCTTCCTTTATAGACTCTTGCTAAGAGCCTGCTTTGGAGCAAGTCCGCACAGGTGCAGACAGATTACACTTGGGAAAGGAGCTTGCTTGCACCAGCTCCCGCTTGCCCNGGGGTCCGTATGTCTATCTGAAACAGCAGAGACCCAGCTGGAAGTGCTCTTCGAATGGCTTTCTGCAGGAAAGCTGGTTTTCTGGGTTTTCTTGCTGGGCCCTCAGCTGGGAATAGAGAGAGTCCCACCTTCCTTTATAGACTTTATAGCCTGCTTTGGAGCAAGTCCGCACAGGTGCAGACAGATTACACTTGGGAAAGGAGCTTGCTTGCACCAGTTCCCGCTTGCCCTGGTTATGAAATTCCTGTTTCGATAATGGGGCCGCGTGGTCGGGCCAGCCTGACAGAGGTTGGCCTGGGTGATTCACCGCACCCCCCATCCGCTTTCCCAGGCACATCCCAGCATTTCCAGCCCTCCCTGTCTCACCACCCTCCCCCTCAACCCCCAACTGTTTTGCCCCAGCTAGCTACAAAATTCATAGCATGATTTTTTTTTTTGGAAAGTTTTGAGGGAGGAGATATTTGGGGGCACTTCCATAGATAAAGACCTTGATTTTTGTGTGTGTGTTTTGAGCCCAGTGGTTGATTTTTGTTTTAATTCCATGCTGGAGATTAACTAGCCTCTGTGAGCCTAGGAAAAGGAGACCATGACCTCTGCCCCTCCCACTCTTAAATCCTAACTTAACCAACAAAGATATATCTAGTCCAACCTCGGCTCGTTAAAGGCGAGCCTTCTGTGCATTGAAGGGTTTTGTTATGGAGAAAATTATGGTAGGGATCAAAAAACTAAATACCTGCTTGTGTTATTTTCCTGAAAGAAAATGAAAAGCTTGAGCATCATCTCTTTGAGCACTGGAGACTGAAATTCACTTTCAGCCACCAGTGTTTGGAGTGTTATATCACAAATAACAAACAAGATTAACATCAAAGGGAGTCAGTTTTCGCCCCATTGTGCAGCCTTGGAGGCTGTGAAATTTGATATTATTTTGGCTTATACGGTAATTGTAGAATGACAGAGGGAAATGGATTAAGTTGAAATGAAAGGATACACCGCCCTGCACACACATACTGCCAAATGCAGGTTGAGGTCATTGGGCCAAGAATGGGGGCCCGGAGTTGTGTCCTTGCCGATCAGGATTTTATAAATAAAACTTTGCTTCAGTCACCGCAGTCTACAGTTCTTTCAAGTGCCTGCGTAGATGAGGAGTCCGCCTCCCCTTGGAGAGTTGCAGAACGGGATTGGGCACCTCTGCTCAGCACCCTGTGAGTCTCAGTGCTTCTCATCTTTCCCTTCCTTGAAAAGATGCTGCTTGTCCTTGGTGTGAAGTTTGAGATGTACTCTCCACCCCCACCCCTCCCCACCCCCAACCAGCTCTTGGATTAAGGCCACTGTAATGGCCCAAATTGTAGAGCCAGTTTTTATAAACCTTTTCTTTTCCTTGAATGAATCAGTTTCATGTTGCAGATGATATTTGTTGCTAGAAAAGTGTGAAAGAAGGGACACCTGTGAAAACAGACAGTTGTCCCAGCACCCGTACACACTGAAATCAAAAGCTGCAAATGCCAATTAAAGCCTCCAGTGACTACCTTATTTCTTAGAGCTTTCAAGCCACTGAGAAGACAGTGAGTGGTGCGTGTACTTGAAGTTTTAAGGTAATTACTTGTTCCTCCAAGGTGGGGTCTGGTAACCTAATTCTGTATCAGCCTGACACCCTATAGCGACACCCCATATCTCTCTGGTTTCAGAGTAAGTGTGAGACACTTGTTCTGATATTAGAGTGCAAAAGGGGGCAGTAAAGTGCTGTCCACAAAAACAGCACAATGGTTTCCCTGAGTATTTCTTATGGTCGATACTGCCTAAGTCTTTCTTGGGCCCTGCTTTTATTCATTTATGACAAGCTCTTCTGTTTGGGGCGTTTGGAGTTGATCGCATTAAGCCATAGCAGCAATCTAGCATTAAACGGAAGCAAGGCAAGCCTGAAAATCCTGCCTGTTTATGAAATGTGCCATCATATTCACAAACTCATGAGTTTAAGTCATTTTGGGGGGAGGAGGGATTTATGTTCCCAAGTGCACTGAGCATCTCTGGAAGGAATCTCAGGGTGCTGTGTTAATGCTGTTTTAGCTCCACCTCTGCAAAGCCCCAAGTGGGTGGGGAGACCATAGGGTTAAGGGTCTGGGCTCATCTCTAGCACCAAGCACGTTTTTTCAGGAGGGAGTTAGGAAGGTGTGCCATGGTGAACAAGGCGGCAGTGGGCTTGTCCTCATTCAGAATTTCAGAGGCAGCGATTTACACACCAGCTGCTCTTCTTCCTGCAGCCTCTGACATTTAATTACAAATAAAAGCATTTTCCGGGAAAAATGCATGTTTTCTAAAACATGGTAAACTCAGAGTGTACTTAATACAGAACTCTGGCTTGTGAATGAGCCTATTCTGTGCTATGATTTGGGGTGTGCCAACTGCTAGGGTAATAAAAACTTGTTCCTAAAGCTGGGACTCAAGCGTGCCTGAAATGTTAGCCAACTCCCAGATCTGTGCAGTTGAATGATTAAGCAGAAACTGTATCCCATAGTTTTCATCTGTTTGAATAAACTACTTGTATGTGACTACATACGGCTTTTGTAGACTCAAGAACTGCTTCATTAAATAGACCGCAGTTCAGAGAACGATAATTTTATTTAGTGGCGTTCTCAGGAAATGTATCCCCCAAAAGCGTAAAAGTCTACAGGCCTTGAAAATCTTGTTTTAAACTGGAGTCATGAAAGACTGCTCCAGAATGCAGCAGTTTGTTCTTGAAACTGGACCTTGACACATAATGTTCTAATCAGATTACAAAAGCATTTGATGTTTATCGCAGAGAATTCTGAAACAACGCAGAAAGCTGACAGTCACCCCAAGTCCACCGTCCACTACCTCAAAGCAGCCTCAGCTGAAGGCCCAGCGTCTGAGCATGCGTGTCTGTGTTTTCTGTCTGATCAGCAAAATGAGCAGAGCGCCACGCTCTGGGTATGCGTATGTGTGTGTATTTTCAACTGAACTTAGCCATTTACTTAAATAATCATAAACTCTAATGATGTAATGTTTTTCAGATCTTTTTATCTTGTGTTGGGGTATACCCCAATTAACAATTAACACGGTTGTGATGGTGTTAGGTGAACAGTGAAGGGACTGAGCCATACATACATTAAATACATGTATCCAATCTCCCCCAAACTCCCCTCCCACCCAGGCTGCCCCGTGACATTGAGCGGAGTGGCTTGTGCTCGACAGTAGGCCCTTGTTGGCTGTCCATTTTGAACATGGCCGTGTGCACATGAGCAGCTAATGATGTAATTCTGAAACGAAAGGAAAAATAAGATCAGTCATACACATGGGCTTCCCAGGTGGCTCAGGCGGTGAAGAATCTACCCGCACTGCAGGAGACCTGGGCTGGATCCCTGAGCTGGGAAGGTCCCCTGGAGGAGGGCATGGCAACCTATCCAGTATTCGTGGCCTGGAGAATCCCATGCACAGAGGAGCCTGATGGGCTACAGTCCACGGGGTCGTGAAGAGTCGGACACGACTGAGTGACCAACAGACACGCGTGGCAAAGTCGGGTCTATTCACTCAGATGCGGAAGCTGCTTTTGCTCGGTATTTTGTTCCAGAGGTAGAAGAGTGTGACCTGTTGGTACCTTTCCCCCAGTTTGCACATCGGCAGGGTTTGCATGGGTCCTGTTATATGAGTGACGTGCTCCTGTTCTCAGTCGGACGATACCTGCCACAAGAATGCGGAAATATTAGATACTCAGATGCTGAAACTGTATGTGTACAGCTGTACCCAGAGAGGACCCTGGGTCGGAGCTGACACACTTTAAAACAAGAAGGTCGGTGGTCATGCCGCCTGGAGGGCGCTTGCCTGACTCGCTTATTTGCTTGGACACAGAAGCTGGTCATTCTTGCCTACATCCTTTCATTCCCGTCTCTTCTGCTCTGGGTCAGCGGATGTGTTTGCATTTGGCGGCAGCGTGTCAGTTTGCCCTTATGACTATGGTAGTTCGATGTGCTCTCCAGTCCTCTGCCTCGACGTGCTGTTGCCTTTAGGAGACAAGGGCTGCTTATTTCAAGTATTTTCAGACTCTTTGAGCATCAGGGGGGCCGCAGTGATTTGGCTGTCCTTCTAGGGTCTACGTATTCTTGGCAACCTCAAAGAAAAGTGTGAGAAGTCTTTGCACGTTTGTCCTGAGGGGCATATGTTATGATGCGGGCATGAATGGAGGAGCCGGAAGGGGAGAAAAGAGAAGCAAGGGAAATGGGGTGTCTGTGAGGGGGTGGGGAGAATAACTGTGGGCCCGTAACCAGCCAGCCCCGGGCATCTCAGCTCCTGGCTCCTGTGGATCTCGCTGTTCCATTGGGCTTGGTTTCCAGGCAACCATTGCCCCGTCTGATGTACCCTGTGAAACCTGGGAGTGTGATGCCAGTTCACAGAAGGGTCCAGACTGGAGAAGGTAACGTGTGATACTCCGATCTGTCGTGACCCCTAAACTCCTAAGTGGCAAGTTAAGGCTTTAAATGCATTATGCCAGGTTTTTAAACAAGGATGGGATCCTAGTGTGGATTAAAACATTAAGGAAATTTGTGTCACCAGGGAACTGTATTCAATATCCTATGACAAACCTTATGGGAAAAATATGAAAAAGAGTGTGTTGTGTTTGTATCACTGGATCCCCGTGCTGCACAGCAGGAATTGTTGTTTAGATGTCTGTCTGACTCTCTGCAACCCCATGGATTGTAGCCTGTCATGGGATTCTCCAGGCAAGAACACTGGAGTCAGTTGCCATTTTCTTCTCCAGGGGAGTCTTCTGACACCGGGATCAAACTTGTGTTTCCTGCACTGCGGGCGGATTCTTTACCCCTGAGCCACCTGGGAAGGAGGGCGCGGCAGGAATCAACACACGCTGATCAGCTCTACCCCCATAAAATAAATTTAAAAAAAATGTGTCACATAATGGTTGCATTATTTTAAAAATTTCCACAGTGATGAATATGGAGTTGAAATATCTAATTGAGATTATTAGAGATCTAATTTAGATTATTAAACATTAAAGTCTAATTTAGGTTATTAGATTGATTCAGAGTATTCCCTGTGGAAGTGTTAAGAGTCTAGTTTGGTGAATAACTTTTAGAAACTTGGATTCAGGTTGATAGGTAATCAGAAGATAAAAACAGATCCTACTAGCAAAGCATTTCATATCAGGGGCTTTCTGGGCGGTCCAGTGGCTAAGATTGCGCTCCCACAGCAGCAGGGACAGGTCCAGTCCCTGGCTGGGGAGCTAGGACCCCACAAGTTGTGTGGTGCGACCAAAATAATCATCACCATCATAAATTTCATGCAGGGAAACTTCAGAAACCCTACTCAGAGTTTCCATTTTATTCCACATTATACTGTCCCTGGGTTTGGCTCAGTCATCATATCTTATTGTCTTGCTTGGGAGTGATTCATTGGGAAAAACTGAAAAACCATAGGAGTTCCCTTCCCTGTTTCTGCTCGGCTCACCCTACTTCTGTGCCTTCCCACGGAAGCCCTCCAGGGAGAGACCCAGACCACAGCTCCAGCACTCCCGGCAGCCGTCCTGACCGCGAGCCCCGCTGATGGGTAGGAAGACGGGCCTCCCCCTCCCAGGAGGGCAGCAGGGTGACTTGCTCTGACGCTGAGCCCCTGGCTCCGAATGGGGATCTGAACCCCTGTGTTTGCTCTCCTATGTAGGTTATGAGACAGTGTGAGCCTTCTTTGTTCTTTGTTTTCAATCAAAAGCCAGTAGATATTCTTGATGAAGACCTCTAACCACTTATTTTTTTTTCCTTTTTGGATGTGGTTGAACAACCACCACCTCAGCTCTGTGGCATGGGTTACAAACGTGGGGATTTCCCCCGGGGTTCTTTGGCTACAGAAATGGACATGATCTCATCACACAGGAGGAAACCTGCACTTGATATTCACTAGGTATGGTCACTAGGCTTTCCTGGCAGCTTGGTGGCAATGAATCCGCCGGCCAGTGCAGGAGACGAGGTTCGATCCCTGATTAGGGAAGATTCCCAGGTCAGGAAGATCCCCAGAGAAGGAAAAGACAGCTCAGTATTCCTGTCTGGAAAGTCCCACGGACAGAGGAGCCTGGCAGGCTGCAGTCCATGGGGTCGTGAAAGAGTCAGATGCGACTTAGCGACTGAACAACAACAGGCAGAGTCAGTGTAGTAATTTAAAATTAGCCAGTTGTCCCCACCCTAATTATTCTTAAAAAAAAAAAAATTTCCCAAGTCAACAATAAGACAATTGTCTTACTGACTATTACCAAATGTTCAGGGCACAGATGTGCTGTGCAGTCTGACTTGTTAACATTTCTGAGCCATCTTGAGCTGATAAAATGCAAATATAAGTGACCTGGCTTCAAAAATAGAGCTCTGCGGTCACTGCCTTGGCTTCAGCCTATGGGACACGTTGTTTTCCATTCGGAAATGATGCTGTCAGGACATCCACCCCGTTTTCTTCCCATGTACATTCTGTGATTCGCACAAACTGTCCAGATTGCTCTATAACATCACACTGGAAACACAAGGTGCATGTCTGGTCCATTTTTCGCTCACACTTTGGTCCTTGGCTCCTTGGACATGGCTTGAGATGGACACAAAGATGGATCCATCAGTCTGCTCTGGCCCCTGGTCTCTGACGCCTGGGCAGAAGCGTGCACGTGGATTGACTTTCTCTTGATTTGCCTTTAACTGCGTGGCTTTTCTGTGAAAAGCTCAATGGAGAGAAAGCTGCGTTTCCCCAAACCTGATTGGCGCTTTAAGGCAGCGCAGCCGGAGCTGAGAAGGGTGCAGGGCGGGGGCTTCTCCTGGCGTGTCTCGCGTGCGGCACGCGTGTCCTCATCTGGTCTGTGTGTCAAGTCCGCGTGCGGGGACCGAATGGAGACCGTGGTGGAGGGTGCTGTGATTGGTGCTCACTTAGCGAAGAGTCGGTGCTCAAAAGCAGCCTCGCTTCTGGGGGTGGCGCACGGCTGTGCATTGTAACAGGAGAGGGTTGCAGAAAACTGCCGATATCCATGACT
>SJYW01038720.1:69366-94651 GCA_006410735.1 Raphicerus campestris
TTCCTTGAAAAGATGCTGCTTGTCCTTGGTGTGAAGTTTGAGATGTACTCTCCACCCCCACCCCTCCCCACCCCCAACCAGCTCTTGGATTAAGGCCACTGTAATGGCCCAAATTGTAGAGCCAGTTTTTATAAACCTTTTCTTTTCCTTGAATGAATCAGTTTCATGTTGCAGATGATATTTGTTGCTAGAAAAGTGTGAAAGAAGGGACACCTGTGAAAACAGACAGTTGTCCCAGCACCCGTACACACTGAAATCAAAAGCTGCAAATGCCAATTAAAGCCTCCAGTGACTACCTTATTTCTTAGAGCTTTCAAGCCACTGAGAAGACAGTGAGTGGTGCGTGTACTTGAAGTTTTAAGGTAATTACTTGTTCCTCCAAGGTGGGGTCTGGTAACCTAATTCTGTATCAGCCTGACACCCTATAGCGACACCCCATATCTCTCTGGTTTCAGAGTAAGTGTGAGACACTTGTTCTGATATTAGAGTGCAAAAGGGGGCAGTAAAGTGCTGTCCACAAAAACAGCACAATGGTTTTCCTGAGTATTTCTTATGGTCGATACTGCCTAAGTCTTCCTTGGGCCCTGCTTTTATTCATTTATGACAAGCTCTTCTGTTTGGGGCGTTTGGAGTTGATCGCATTAAGCCATAGCAGCAATCTAGCATTAAACGGAAGCAAGGCAAGCCTGAAAATCCTGCCTGTTTATGAAATGTGCCATCATATTCACAAACTCATGAGTTTAAGTCATTTTGGGGGGAGGAGGGATTTATGTTCCCAAGTGCACTGAGCATCTCTGGAAGGAATCTCAGGGTGCTGTGTTAATGCTGTTTTAGCTCCACCTCTGCAAAGCCCCAAGTGGGTGGGGAGACCATAGGGTTAAGGGTCTGGGCTCATCTCTAGCACCAAGCACGTTTTTTCAGGAGGGAGTTAGGAAGGTGTGCCATGGTGAACAAGGCGGCAGTGGGCTTGTCCTCATTCAGAATTTCAGAGGCAGCGATTTACACACCAGCTGCTCTTCTTCCTGCAGCCTCTGACATTTAATTACAAATAAAAGCATTTTCCGGGAAAAATGCATGTTTTCTAAAACATGGTAAACTCAGAGTGTACTTAATACAGAACTCTGGCTTGTGAATGAGCCTATTCTGTGCTATGATTTGGGGTGTGCCAACTGCTAGGGTAATAAAAACTTGTTCCTAAAGCTGGGACTCAAGCGTGCCTGAAATGTTAGCCAACTCCCAGATCTGTGCAGTTGAATGATTAAGCAGAAACTGTATCCCATAGTTTTCATCTGTTTGAATAAACTACTTGTATGTGACTACATACGGCTTTTGTAGACTCAAGAACTGCTTCATTAAATAGACCGCAATTCAGAGAACGATAATTTTATTTAGTGGCGTTCTCAGGAAATGTATCCCCCAAAAGCGTAAAAGTCTACAGGCCTTGAAAATCTTGTTTTAAACTGGAGTCATGAAAGACTGCTCCAGAATGCAGCAGTTTGTTCTTGAAACTGGACCTTGACACATAATGTTCTAATCAGATTACAAAAGCATTTGATGTTTATCGCAGAGAATTCTGAAACAACGCAGAAAGCTGACAGTCACCCCAAGTCCACCGTCCACTACCTCAAAGCAGCCTCAGCTGAAGGCCCAGCGTCTGAGCATGCGTGTCTGTGTTTTCTGTCTGATCAGCAAAATGAGCAGAGCGCCACGCTCTGGGTATGCGTATGTGTGTGTATTTTCAACTGAACTTAGCCATTTACTTAAATAATCATAAACTCTAATGATGTAATGTTTTTCAGATCTTTTTATCTTGTGTTGGGGTATACCCCAATTAACAATTAACACGGTTGTGATGGTGTTAGGTGAACAGTGAAGGGACTGAGCCATACATACATTAAATACATGTATCCAATCTCCCCCAAACTCCCCTCCCACCCAGGCTGCCCCGTGACATTGAGCAGAGTGGCTTGTGCTCGACAGTAGGTCCTTGTTGGCTGTCCATTTTGAACATGGCCGTGTGCACATGAGCAGCTAATGATGTAATTCTGAAACGAAAGGAAAAATAAGATCAGTCATACACATGGGCTTCCCAGGTGGCTCAGGCGGTGAAGAATCTACCCGCACTGCAGGAGACCTGGGCTGGATCCCTGAGCTGGGAAGGTCCCCTGGAGGAGGGCATGGCAACCTATCCAGTATTCGTGGCCTGGAGAATCCCATGCACAGAGGAGCCTGATGGGCTACAGTCCACGGGGTCGTGAAGAGTCGGACACGACTGAGTGACCAACAGACACGCGTGGCAAAGTTGGGTCTATTCACTCAGATGCGGAAGCTGCTTTTGCTCGGTATTTTGTTCCAGAGGTAGAAGAGTGTGATCTGTTGGTACCTTTCCCCCAGTTTGCACATCGGCAGGGTTTGCATGGGTCCTGTTATTTGCTTGGACACAGAAGCTGGTCATTCTTGCCTACATCCTTTCATTCCCATCTCTTCTGCTCTGGGTCAGCGGATGTGTTTGCGTTTGGCAGCAGCGTGTCAGTTTGCCCTTATGACTATGGTAGTTCGATGTGCTCTCCAGTCCTCTGCCTCGACGTGCTGTTGCCTTCAGGAGACAAGGGCTGCTTATTTCAAGTATTTTCAGACTCTTTGAGCATCAGGGGGGCCGCAGTGATTTGGCTGTCCTTCTAGGGTCTACGTATTTTTGGCAACCTCAAAGAAAAGTGTGAGAAGTCTTTGCACGTTTGTCCTGAGGGGCATATGTTATGATGCGGGCCTGAATGGAGGANTTAGCACTTGTAGAAGGATGTTCACTGAGAAGCTCTTGTTTGGGGTTCTCAGAGGAGCTCCCCGATAGGAAAGATCTTTCAGCAGCAGGGCTGGGAAGAAAGAACGGGGAGGAGGGAGGCTGTTAGCGGTAAGCATCGTGGGGACAGTGTATCAGGAGTTTGGGTTCTAAAGATCTACATCTAAGAATTAATTGAAGCAAATATATCTCAAGGGAGGGGGAAAATGGTTTGTGGGGCCAGGACAGTAGACGCTGTCCTCCTGAGCTGGGGACTTTTCATCTTGCAGCTGAATCAATACTCCAACTAATTATTTCTGGTTAACTTTTTATGGGTTTGTAAGACGTTTCTTTTGTTCAGGGTAATAAAGGAGCCATTGTTGGATCAGTGACTGACTAATTATGATAAGTAATTTGAAACATTCTTGATGAAACTTGTCTGTTAATTAGCATCAACATCAAATGGAAACTAACAGGACAACAAGGTCTTACTGCATCCACCATTCCCTGGAATCGAGGCGGCCTTTCTGTGGTGTGCCCAATAAATGGAGGCTGCCGATGGTTAAAAAATAACAAACAGGTGGGAAGGTCTGACTCACCATCAAGGAAAAGGCATTGTGAAGTTACACAAAGGAGCCTTGAAATATTACAAGTGAGGGGGTGGGAAAGGACTGTCGGCAGGGTGACTTGATCCTGCTGGGTGAAGATACGAGTGTGGTTTCTTTCTTTTTTTTTTTTTTTAAAGCTTAGTTCCTAAATACACGCATCCCGTGCTGATCTGAACTCAGGGAGTTGTCGTCCACTCGCCCAGTGGTGTCCCACTCTCTGTGCACGCCAGGCCTCCCTGTCCATCACCATCTCCTGGAGTTTACTCAAACTCACGTCCACTGAGCCAGTGATGCCATCCAGCCATCTCATCCTCTGTCGTCCCCTTCTCCTTCTGCCCTCAATCTTTCCCAGCATCAGGGTGTTTTCCAGTGAGTCTGCTCTCCACATCAGGTGGCCTAAGTACTGGAGCTACAGCATCAATCCTTTCAATGATATTCAAGGTTGATTTCCTTTAGGATGGACTGGTTGGATCTCCTTGCAGTCCCAAGGACTCTCGAGCCTTCTCCAGCACCACAGTTTGAAAGCATCAATTCTTTGGCACTCAGCCTTCTTTGCGGTCCAACTCTCACATCCATACATGACTACTGGAAAAGCTATAGCTTTGACTAGACAGACTTTTGTCTGCAAAGTGAACTCAGATACTGTTGATCGATAAAAGTGTGGAACTATGAAATTGGAGTTTGGAATTCTTGATGTTGTCTGACTATATTGTCATTATCATTAACACAGTTAATTTTCTAAAATAAACTCAATGGTACCTTTTCTTTTATGCTTTTAGATTTCTACCTGGACAAGGACTGGTACTATACCCACAGATAGGAGACAAATTGGATATTATTTGCCCCAAGGTGGACTCTAAAACTGTTGGCCAGTATGAATATTATAAAGTTTATATGGTGGACAAAGACCAAGCAGACAGATGCACTATTAAGAAGGAAAATACCCCTCTTCTCAACTGTGCCAGACCAGACCAAGATGTGAAGTTCACTATCAAGTTCCAAGAATTCAGCCCTAACCTCTGGGGTCTAGAATTTCAGAAGAACAGAGATTATTACATTATATGTAAGTATAATTCTATTCATTTATTTTATAGAAATTAGGATAAGCTAAATAGGTTTGTATCCNTTTGCCTGACTTTTTGCCACAATGCCTTCTGAAAAGTGAACTGATGCTTTTGCAAGCATTAGGAATAGTGGGTTTCATCAAGATGTACTTTTTGTGAGTACATCCAATATGCTTATTGCAACTGAGATTCCTCCCTCGCAAAAAGCATCCACTGGGTTAACTCCTCCCCAGACATGGCTCCCCTGTCATTGACCATTTCAGCTTTTTGTGTGATCAGTACTTTTCTTCCCAGGTTTCGGTAGTGGTAAACAACCAGTTTGCCAATGCAGGAGACGTAAGAGATGGGGGCTCGATCCCAGGGTCAGGAAGATCTCCTGGAGAAGGAAAAGGCAACCCACTCCAGTATTCTTGCCCAGAGAATCCCATGGACAGAGGAGCCTGGCGGGCTACATGGGATCACAAAGAGTCTGACACGACTGAAGCGACTTAGCCAATATAATCAGTGCCTTCTGAGAATCTGGTCTGAAACATGCAGATCCTTGTAGCTAGACCAGTTCCTCTGTCCTCTGTCCTTGACTTCACCCCATCGGCTCCAGCAGAAACTGGAACTTGGATTTGGTGAGTGAAGAGAGTGTCATGAGGAGGTGCTCACGGGGGCGGAGAGGGAACCACCAGCGAGTCTTTGGTTACGCAGGAAAAAATTATCTTCGTGAGGGAAACAGGATCTGGGTAGCATCTTGAATGAAGGAAGAGCGTGGTGAGCCAAACCCGAGACGTAGGCGTGGTGTGGGAGAGCGCAGAGATGGTACACAGCTTTCGGGTGGGGATGGGCCCGAAGTCTAAAGGAACTGAGTGGATGGGCAAGAGCATGGGTCCGTCTGTCTTAGGATCCTGAGGTCCGGAGCCTGGTGGTCCAGGGTGAAGGTCACTCAGCGTGGAGGTCAGAGCTGAAAGGAGGCAGGTCCGGGGAGGTCAGAGCTGAAAGGAGGCAGGTCCGGGCATCCAGGCTACAGATTTAACTCCAGCTAACACAGGTGCCTACGCTGTGCCGGCTGTCCTCCAAGCAGGTTTAGGGGAGAAGGTGTTTGGAGAGGGGTAGGAAACCCCAGGCAGGAGTCCCCCCTTGGTTCTCAGATGCAGTGAAGATTTCCTAAGAAGGTCCAGGGATAAGACATGAGAAAAATGATATGTCGTGAAGGTGAGCAGCGTTCACACTCACTGTATCTCATCTATATGGACCGTCAGTCTCCTTGCCCTACTTCCCAACCATGGCAGAATCACTTAGAAAAGACTAAAATAGCCTCAGACACTCAGATTCTGCCCTTCAATCTGTCCACCAGAAGCCAGAGCCGGGTTTTAGCCAAGAAAAGATGGAGACCACTCAACCTTGGGGTGGAGAGAGAGCGCTGGAGGCCCGCGGTCCCCTGGAGTCCAGTTTTCCCAGCAGCTCTCCAGAAAACTGCAGAAAGGGCCCAGGGTTCCCCGAGAGGCTCCTACGCAGTGGTGATCCACATTTGTCAACAGTTCTAGACAATTCTTCAAGGGTGCACAGCATGGTCGTCTGAGACTTGTCATTCATTCTGAGTTCGCTTCAAGGAAAGATTTCGGTCAGGTGGTTCTCATCCACTTTTGTTTCCTTCCTAACTTAAAAAAAGTGTCATATTATCCCTGCTTTAGAGATCTCAGTTAAGACAATATAAGAAAGAAAGGAGGCCACCGTCTTTGGGACTGTAGAAAGGCACATTCTGGGGAAAAGTGACAAGCCATTGTGTGCAACTTGCTTTTTTTTTTCTGCCACAAAGAATATTGATTTTTCACATAAATCTGCTATCTAGTTTTTGTTATGTTCTGTGATGCTTTATAATCAACCTCATGCACGTTTTAGAAAAATTCATACCGCTCGTTAGCACACATCATCACCTGTTCCTTCAGTATTGATTTGAAATTGGGGACGCCCCATCCCTCCTGGTTTCTCCCTCTCTCTCTCTCTTTCTCTGTCTTTCTCTCTCTCAGTGAATTATGACCCATTCCTGATCATGGCTGATGGCCTTCCCTGGGTCACTAAACGTTGGATCAGACATGACACTTTGTTCTCAGACTTTAATACTTGAACGAGCCTGCAGGCTTGGTTTCTTCGGAAGAAACGAGATGGGTTTCCTAAGTGTGTTTTTAATATTAGCACTTGTAGAAGGATGTTCACTGAGAAGCTCTTGTTTGGGGTTCTCAGAGGAGCTCCCCGATAGGAAAGATCTTTCAGCAGCAGGGCTGGGAAGAAAGAACGGGGAGGAGGGAGGCTGTTAGCGGTAAGCATCGTGGGGACAGTGTATCAGGAGTTTGGGTTCTAAAGATCTACATCTAAGAATTAATTGAAGCAAATATATCTCAAGGGAGGGGGAAAATGGTTTGTGGGGCCAGGACAGTAGACGCTGTCCTCCTGAGCTGGGGACTTTTCATCTTGCAGCTGAATCAATACTCCAACTAATTATTTCTGGTTAACTTTTTATGGGTTTGTAAGACGTTTCTTTTGTTCAGGGTAATAAAGGAGCCATTGTTGGATCAGTGACTGACTAATTATGATAAGTAATTTGAAACATTCTTGATGAAACTTGTCTGTTAATTAGCATCAACATCAAATGGAAACTAACAGGACAACAAGGTCTTACTGCATCCACCATTCCCTGGAATCGAGGCGGCCTTTCTGTGGTGTGCCCAATAAATGGAGGCTGCCGATGGTTAAAAAATAACAAACAGGTGGGAAGGTCTGACTCACCATCAAGGAAAAGGCATTGTGAAGTTACACAAAGGAGCCTTGAAATATTACAAGTGAGGGGGTGGGAAAGGACTGTCGGCAGGGTGACTTGATCCTGCTGGGTGAAGATACGAGTGTGGTTTCTTTCTTTTTTTTTTTTTTAAAGCTTAGTTCCTAAATACATGCATCCCGTGCTGATCTGAACTCAGGGAGTTGTCGTCCACTCGCCCAGTGGTGTCCCACTCTCTGTGCACGCCAGGCCTCCCTGTCCATCACCATCTCCTGGAGTTTACTCAAACTCACGTCCACTGAGCCAGTGATGCCATCCAGCCATCTCATCCTCTGTCGTCCCCTTCTCCTTCTGCCCTCAATCTTTCCCAGCATCAGGGTGTTTTCCAGTGAGTCTGCTCTCCACATCAGGTGGCCTAAGTACTGGAGCTACAGCATCAATCCTTTCAATGATATTCAAGGTTGATTTCCTTTAGGATGGACTGGTTGGATCTCCTTGCAGTCCCAAGGACTCTCGAGCCTTCTCCAGCACCACAGTTTGAAAGCATCAATTCTTTGGCACTCAGCCTTCTTTGCGGTCCAACTCTCACATCCATACATGACTACTGGAAAAGCTATAGCTTTGACTAGACAGACTTTTGTCAGCAAAGTGAACTCAGATACTGTTGATCGATAAAAGTGTGGAACTATGAAATTGGAGTTTGGAATTCTTGATGTTGTCTGACTATATTGTCATTATCATTAACACAGTTAATTTTCTAAAATAAACTCAATGGTACCTTTTCTTTTATGCTTTTAGATTTCTACCTGGACAAGGACTGGTACTATACCCACAGATAGGAGACAAATTGGATATTATTTGCCCCAAGGTGGACTCTAAAACTGTTGGCCAGTATGAATATTATAAAGTTTATATGGTGGACAAAGACCAAGCAGACAGATGCACTATTAAGAAGGAAAATACCCCTCTTCTCAACTGTGCCAGACCAGACCAAGATGTGAAGTTCACTATCAAGTTCCAAGAATTCAGCCCTAACCTCTGGGGTCTAGAATTTCAGAAGAACAGAGATTATTACATTATATGTAAGTATAATTCTATTCATTTATTTTATAGAAATTAGGATAAGCTAAATAGGTTTGTATCCATTTTTGTTTCCTTAAAATTATTACTGTGGCAAATAATTTGGTGGGAATCTTTGCTGAAAATTGTCCTTTTTTTTTTTTAAAGAAGCCTTAATTGAATGAAGGACCCTGTATTAGTAATACTCATTAATATAAATACCTAAAGAGAAAGAGCCTCCTAGAATTTTTGTAGCATTGAAATAAGTGGATATATTTGAATATGCTCAGCATCTCTACTGACAAAACCATTTTTAAGAAACATTGGTGAGATTTTGACAGGTGAATCTTGTGCGATGACTTTTATCTCCATCCATCCATCCATCCATCCATCCATCCATCCATTTAGTATTTACTCTGTGCCAGAAACCGTGCATCAGTGCTAGGGGGTTCAGCAGTGAGCAAGATGGTAAAATGGTACCCATTCCTCAGGGAGCGTGTAGGTCAAAGGATGGGAGTTCCAGGCAACCACTGTCATACATGGGCAGGCTGAAACCAGATTTGGAAGAATAAGAATAAAGTTAGGTTTGTTTGATGAATTTCTTTTTTTCCCCCCATATAATTAATTTGACACATCCTGTGTACCTTTGGGGTTCTATCTGAGCTACTGCTGTTCACTCCTGAGGCTGTGAAATCCAGCGAGGCAGGCTGTGCCTACTAGGTACGGGAGTTAGGGTTGTTCCAGGCCCAGGGTATGTCAGAGCCCAGTCTGGGTGCCTAAGACAACTGTTCACATCAGCCAAGCAGCGCAGTCCTTTTCCTCGGTTTCTTTGGGAGTCTCCACTCACTCGTCATGGTGGGCTCCAGTTTGTCAGGGGCGCTGAGCTGCTGTCTGCTGGGAGACCGTCTCTGAGGGATCAGACTGAAACTCTCTTGGCTGCTCTTGAGAAACTGTAAAATCAACAATTCATTGACTATGTATTAAGTACTCAATAATGTATTGTCTTGTTTGTTTTTTTTTTTATTACAGTCATTAGTAATTAAAACAAAGACGGTCATAGCCATCTAATCCTTGTCCTTTGCTGTGAACCTGAAATGCCACAGCTACAGAAAGCCTATTTTTAAACCAGCGTGATGCACAGCGAGTGGCTTAGGGAGAATAAGTAACAAAGAAAAAGGGAAAGTGGTGAATTACAGATTTAAAAGCAGAGTGCTCATACAATGAAAGGAAAAGTGTTTTTGAGGGATGGGACAAGTAGATGGGGTGGTGATATGTGTGAAATAAGAGGGAAATCTTTGAAAATATAAAATAGTCATTAGGTAAAATAAATGGAAATCTTAAGCTTTTGGAAGTCCAACAGTGTCTTAAAAAAAGAAAAAAGACTTTTTAAAATAAGATTTCTTGTTGTTGTTTAGTCACTAAGTCATGTCTGACTCTTTTGCAACCCCATGAACTATGGCTCTCCAGGCTCCTCTGTCCATGGAATTTCCCAGGCAGGACTATTGGAGTGGGTTGCTGCTTCTTTCTCCCAGGGATCTTCCTGACCTAGGGGTGGAATCTGGGTCTCCTGTACTTCAGGCGGATTCTTTACCTCTGAGCCACCAGGGAAGCCTGGCAATGCTAGTAGGCACCTTCTAGCTGGAGGCAAAGATTTGGAGTTAAACTCGGCTACTATACCTTGTCGGGCTACACCTTCCGGAGAAGACAATGGCACCCCACTCCAGTACTCTTGCCTGGAAAATCCCATGGATGGAGGAGCCTGGAAGGCTGAAGTCCATAGGGTCCCTGAGGGTCGGACACAACTGAGTGACTTCACTTTCATGCATTGGAGAGGGCAATGGCAACCCACTCCAGTGTTCTTGCCTGGAGAATCCCAGGGATGGTGGAGCCAGGTGGGCTGCTATCTATGGGGTCACACAGAGTCGGACACGACTGAAGTGAGTTAGCAGCAGCAGCAGGCACCTTCATAACTAAGAGTATTAGTCCAGTCAGCATCATTACTGTGTCCTGGTTTCTTTCCCTGGGTAGGAGGAAGAGAAGTGACACTTGGGAGCAGTTGTTTATAACCCCCAGAGGAACAGTCCAAGTTGCCAGTGGACTGAATTGGAACTGGTGTTGGGCCATTCCCTAGGTGAACTGATGCCAGGAGCCCTGAGACCTGGGTTCTAGTCCTGCTGCCTAAGCTTAATGAGAAACTTACTTTATGTCTTTGAATTTTGATGTCTTCTGTAGGAAGCGGCCTTTATTCTTCTTCTTGTTCTTATTCTGGCTAGCAGTGGAAGCCTCCAGCTCCAAACCACTTATGGATGTGTACATCTGGTCTAGCGTCTCTTGTCAGGGTGGCTCTTCTCCAATTGAATGGACAGGATCCACTGTAAAATCTTTAAAGACACTGATTTGTGGTATTTACAGGTTTATAATATAGGCATCATATTTCTCTTTAAGTTTTAGAAGTCAATATTAACTTTTGATTGGGAATGTATTTTTAAACCTACCAAGTATCCGCTGAGTTCCCCTAAGAAAGGACATGACAGATGTTCATCCTAATTAGTTTTCTCCTGGATGATTATTTGCTTTGGTGTGGAACAAAATAATATATCCGGGTCTTCCTCAGGTTGGGAACTGACTTTTTCAGGTGACCTGCGTCAGTCATTAACCTTGGGTTTAATTTGCATAATAAAATCTCCTAATCTTAAATCTTCCAAAGGTGAGGATATTGCAGCCGTTTGGTCTGTTTTTCATTACATTCTGATTCTTAATTGCCTCAAAGACAAACATTTTATATAAGCTGCAGTTTTGGTTTTTTTAATCATGTCTTTACATTTTATTAAAAAGTTTATAAAATAACTATCTGTTCTGAAGTGACCCCTTGTCAAAGGAAGCCCAGTCTCAGAAAAACACTCCAGTGAATACTAGGCAAGCATTCCTAACTGTGTCCTCAGCCTTATTTGTGTCAAATTTGTGCTTGGTTTCCAATTTCTTTTTAGAAGTGATAACCCAGAAGGATTTGCTTGCTTCCAAATATCAAATTGGGACTCACTGTCACTGACTTCTTTGGAATCGTTTAATAACTCACTTGCATTATCTCTGGGGCTTCCCTGGTGACTCAGATGGTAAAGAGTCTGCCTACAATGCAGAAAACTGGGATTCCATCCCTGGGTCGGGAAGATCCCCTGAAAAAAGGGAATGGCAACCCACTCCAGTATTCTTGCCTGGGAAATCCCATGGTCAGAGGAGCCTGGTGGGCTACAGTCCATGGGGTCGGAAAGAGTCGGACACGGCTGAACGACTAACACTTTCACTTTGTATTATCTCTGCCTTCCACAGCAGGGATTCAGCTTTTGTGGGCTTGTTACCGGGCTGTTTCCAGACCTAAGCATGGTATGGCTGCATCGTTGGTGCCTAAGAGTTGTTTATTTAGGTATTTGTTTTTACTTTTTATCAATAGTTACTCATGAAAAGAGAAGAATAAATAAATGGCTGAAGGATTTGAAAAGTTAAAAAAAGGAGGGGGGGAATTAATAATTCAGAGCTGAATGAATCAGCAGTTTTGGTGTGGAGGCCCTTTGCCGTATTAACCCTCACGAAGGTCCCTTGGGTTGGTCAGCCAGCCACAGCGTAAAATCTTGCAAAATACCTGCAAAGAGGTTTTCATCACACTACCAAAACCCTGTGAGTCAGAGACGGTGCCAGTGAGTGCCCTTGTGTGGATAATTTTTAAGTGAACCATGCCCACAGCCCAGCTGTTAGGAAGAACACCGCCTGCTCAGGGCACCTCCCAATTTACCCTTGTGTGGTGGGTACGTTCTTTTACCGCAAATCCGTAGCCAAGATGTGGATCTGTGGAACAGTTTAAAAGACACCATTTCTAACGATTGTCTGATTGATTAAATGCTGCTCTGTAACGCCACCCTGCTGTGCTCACCGTGGTCCTTCGGAAAGCCACCCCTCAGGAAAGTCTTCCTTGAGAAATGCCGAATGAATTTGAATGAGTCACCATTTCATAGGCCCATCATGGGTTTCATTCTCCAAAGCAAAATTTTTTTAAATGTTATCAGAGCATATAAAATTGGAAAGCTCCTCAGTCAGCTTTGCTATTTTTTAGGCATAAGCTCCACTTCTGAGCAAAATTGCAAAATAAATTAAAATGTTTGCACACAAATATAAGGAAACACCATTCTTAAAGAATCAAAACAGAACAGCAGATTCCATTCCTGTAGTTTTGTGGCGTGTTTTCCTTTTTCCTGTTTGTTTTTCTTCTTGGTTTTTGGTTTCCTTATTTCTGGGAGTAAGTGTAGCAAGTGGCACTAATTACGCTGAATAGAGACTTCGCCGGTGGTCCAGTGGTTAGATTTCACGCTGCCGGGGGACTGGGTGCAGGTTCGATCCCTGGTCGGGGAACTAAGATGCTACCTGCCTAGTGGTGTGGCCAAAAGATTAAAAAGACAGATACATAAACGAAAAATAAAATATGCTGAATGTACTATAAGCCCTTCCCCTAGCAAAATCATTATGGGAGGCTTCAGATGTCCTTCTACACATAGATTTATTTTAGAATATATGTGTGGTCTCTGCAGTTGATTATGGGCTTTAGTTATGAGTTATTTGCATGATAAAGGTGGCAAAAGCTGTATTTCCCTCACGGAACATCATCAAGTTCAAGAGTATGACAGTATGAGCCTGTCACTTATCCAACTTTGGGGTAGGGATTTATGTCTGATACCTGGCATAGAATTGCCTTGCGTATAAACTCAAGAATTAAATGCATTTTTAACTTAGAACTGCTGGCTTTATAGATTGGCGTGTGGCAGTCCATGGGGTGGCAAAGAGTTGGACACGACTAAGCGACTGAACTGAACTGATTGGCTTCATCATAGAATGCTCATCGACTCTTTGCAGCCCCATGGACTGTAGCCCCCCTCTGTAGGCTCCACTGTCTATGGGATTCTCCAAGCAAGGATACTGGAGTGGGCTGCCATTTCCTTCTCCTGGGGGATCCTCCCGATCCAGGGATTGAACCTGCATCTCCTGCGTTTGCAGGCGGGTTCTTGACCACTGAGCCACCTGGGAAAACCCAGTTGGGAGCTTGGAGTCAGGCATAGTTGGGTTCTCGAATCCTTCTTCAACAAGGAGCTGAAGCAGTCCCCGCCTCAGGCCCCTGTCTGTCAGCTGGGGATGATGTGCCTTGAAGTGGGGCGCTGTATGTGAAGTGCTTACCAGGCAGCCACCCCCCACCAAGTAGCACAGCTGGGGGTCTCTTTGGAGAGAGGCGGAGGGATGCAAGAGGCAGGAGATTAAAGGCAAGCCTGTGCGCTCCTGGGAGCTGGCAGGCAGGGAGGATGCGCTCCAAAAGTGTCATTTATTTGAAAAACCATCCACAAAATGAAACTCCGGAGACTTTACAAGTTTCAGTAAAGCTGCGTAACTTAATTATAAGACCTTCCCTCTTTTTTGTCTTCTTGGAGTGTTATAAAAGTTCTTTTGTCCTTGGGCTTTCCTTACTGAGAAACATGCATTTATGGATCTTTTTGTCAGAGGAATTGCCCAAGCTTGTTAGCAGATCCTCTGTAAGACCCAAAGGAGACAGACTGGGCGGAGTCTTCTACACGTATAATCATCTCCCACTTAGCATCTCACCAGCCTTGCCAGGTCCATTTCTCTGTTCCCTGTTACACACAAGAGATGCTGTGTTTTTATTGATCATTTCCACAGCATCCCAATGTGGTATACATGTTCTTCTTGCCTCATCACTGAGACGAACTGAGACCATACTTCCTTTCACTGGTCTGACCATGAGAAGCATCATTTCTGCTACTTTTAGCCTATCATAAAATCCTTTTATGACCGTATTGGAGGTGCTCTTGTGGAGTACATCAGTAAGACTCCTTGTTGAGTTTAATATGAATAAAGCTAAAATTCTTTATAATTTCAGGAATAAAACCTCAACTTCTGCTTCACTGGAGCTTGTGCTGGGAAATGCCTGGTTTGCAGGTCTGCTGGAGTCATGGCCACTGGGATATTCATCCTGTATCTCTTGGAGTTTAGAAGGATTAGGCTCTTGTAGGTTGAGACTCTGTTCATGTTCAACGGCGTCACCTAGGCGGTAGTGACAGCTTATCTTATTTAAAGCTAGACAGAGATTGTCCTCTGAGCACCATTCCTTTTTCCCAAAATAACCTATGAACGGACAAGATACCTCTGGTCTTTAAAGCAGTGGGGAGAGACTAAAAGCCTCTCGTGTGAAATAAGAGCACATGAGGCGTGAAGGCAAATCCTTGGAAAAAAAGAATTATTTAGGAATTGCTCAGGATAAAACTGCCTTTACTGTTTCATAAATTACATCTTAATTTCCCTAGCACCTGTATTTATAGCTTTTGCAAAGTTTACTTAGACTTGTAAATAATTGAACAGTCCTGGAGACTTTGTGGAAGCATGAGGACGCATTTCTTTCTTAATAGCCTTTAAATATTTATCATGAAAATCAAAATTTAAAGCAAAATAAAGTACTTCAAGAAATAGCCAGGAAGCATTAGACAGACATGAAAAGATTACTTGGCAAGAACTTATTTATATCATTCTTAAGAGTCCTGGGTTGTTCCTAACAGATTGAACTTTCAGGCTCTGGGTGTTTGATCACTTGCAGGAAAGTGTTACGGCCTCACAGACTCTGTGTCACTGTGCAGTCTCAACACACAGGTGACAGAGGAATTTTTATCACCGTGAGAAAACAGAAACTTAGGACGTGTGAGTAGGTTAGTACAGTTCACGCGGGCGTGAGGTGTGAGGGGCAAAACTGAGACCAAGGTTTTCAGAGCCTTAGACCAGCATCATTAGATGCTGCCAGTGCTCCTTGGGGTTGCCAGGCGCATACCTGTGTGCAGATGGAGAGGAAAGGCAGTCTACAGCCAGCGCTCACTACATACTGGGACACACGTGTCACATACATGATGGCAGCAGAGACAGCAGGTATGCACGCAGACTGCATGTGTGGCAGTAGCAGGCACGGATGCCCAGGCGCCCAAGCATGGGCGCTCCCCACGGACACCCAGAGACCTTTGCTTGGATCAGACACGTTGGACCACAGGTGCTGGCCTGTGTTGTGTAAATGTATACCCTCGGGCTTCCCTGGTGGCTCAGATGGTAAAGAATCTGTTCCATCCCTGGGTTGGGAAGATCCTTGGAGAAGGGAATGACTACCTACTTCAGTATTTTCGCCTGGAGAATCTCCATGGACAGAGGAGCCTGGTGGGCCACAGTCCATGAGGTCCCAAAGAGTCAGAAGACTGAGCGACTAAGCGTGATCACAATGATGGCTAACTTCAATCATTTGCCCTGAAATTGACCTACAAAAATTCTGTAGAGCAGTAGGAAAGTAGAAAAGGCCGTTGGTTAATGTGGTTGTAGTGGCAACTTGTCAGATCTTCCGAATTTTCATTCTTTTTAGAGCCACTATCAGTCAATTCCATCTCTCCAGTAAGGCGGAGCTTTGTGTTTTATCAAGTACAGTTGACCCTTGAACAGCACGGATTGAACTGGTTGGATCCACTTCTGTGCAGATTTTTTCAGTAGTAACTATTCCAGCACCTTAGGACCTGCTGTTGGTTGAATTAGAGGATATGGAAGAACCACGGGTACAGAGGGCCCACTGTAAACTAGACTCGGATTCCCGACTGCTTGGGGGTTGGGGCCTCTAACCCTCATGTTGTTCAAGGGTGTAGTGTACTTTGCCTGTCAGTGAGAAGTGGCTAATAGTAAGATTAAAAATAATAAAAAGAATCTCTCAAGTGTACAAAAGAGGTAATAAGAAACTTCAGATTTTCTTAGCCAAGTACAAGCGTACAGTTTGTGTGGATGGAGGGATGGATGGAGAAATGGATGGAGAGGGATGGAGGAATGGATGGAAGGATGGGTGGATGGAGGGAGGGAGGAGTGGATGAGTGGGTGGGCAGGCAGAACCTCTGGCAGGAGCACAGTTGATCTCTTCACAGAGGAGCCAGGCTGTGTGTCGTTAAAGACCGTTCCGCTTTGCAAATGGCTTTTTGCCTTGGTGGAGTAACCCAGTTTCATCGTTCCTGATGTTAAACCAGGAGCTGCAGGTGTTCTTTTATTGACGCAAACATGTGGAAAATGTGGCTTCTTGGAGTCTAGGATGTGTCCCCTGAATGGAATTAGGGTCACGTGTAGGGCAGATTCAGACAGGGCACTTTATCAGGGTTCCTGCTGGTCTCTAGGCGGTCAAAGCAAATAACATCATGTCCGTCTGAGCTATTGTGCACTTTCTCATCTGCAGTGTTATGTTCTGAACTGTCAGCAAGCATTAATTCGGTCTCTGGTGAAGCCCTACCACCCAGAGATGAACTCTGCCTCAGATGGAAGTTTTCCACTTCAGTGCCGTGGTCTCCCAATTACTGGGTCATTAATATCATTGCCTGTGATTAGGGACGCGCAGGAGGCCTGTGGGCTGTGCCCGCCCCACCATGAACTTTTTAGTCTGACCCTTCACTATCTAGAGGTTTCCACATCTCCACAAAGATACTTTAATGATGAAGACCGTTAAACACTCAGGAGTGGGCTAGAAACTGTGTGCTGGAAATAATTTGCCCAAACACACGCTTCTTCATGGCCAAAATGTTTTTATTAGATGTTATCACTCTCTCTTGACTTGGAAGTCTCATTTTTATTAAAAAAAAAAAATCAGAATGCCAAAGTAAAGCTAATATAGACAATAGGGCATTATGTTTTATCTTTAGAACTCTGACCTCATCCTTTTTTTTAATGTGAGTTTGGTCATTCTATTGACGTGATCATCTGGCCCCCTAATTTTTTTTGAACCACAGCCATGGCAATCAAAGTCTGCAATCCTAACTAACCACTGGGCCACCAGGCAGTTGGCACCCTATTTTTAAAATGGGATTCCTCTTTTGAAGTAGATTTTGGCCCATATTAAGGTTGACAGTCATGTGTAAAAGGTTCTTTTACTGTTAATGATCACATTCTCTCAATTCTGAATCATTGTGACACTCTCTTAAAGCACACTTGATGCAAAGCCTTTTCTTTTTTTTTTTTTTAAGTCTTGTTGAAATTTTTGTTTTGCCTAATGAGAGATCCTACCTGCATAAATCATTATCACTTATGGCAATAAAATTTTAGACTCTGAAAGGAATGTTTTCCCACAACAGAATTTATGAAAAATCAAGACATCAAGGTGTTGCAAGCCATATTTTGAGGAAAATAAAGTAAGCCACTCATAAAGGACCCCATGTGTTTAAGCCTGCCTCTTGTAAAAAGAGGGGACCGGTGATTTATTTCCAGGACTGTTTGATCTTTCTCAGCGAAATGTCAGAGCAGCCGTTGAGCCTGGGAGGTATTTCTGTCACCGACGTGTCCCTGCGATGTGTGCCCACACTGACACACACACTTTCACTTCTTCTCATTTTCCCATTTTTTTCCACTGATTTCATATGTAGTCACTGACTGTTCAGGGCTGTCTCATCAAAGGGGACTATGGCTTTAGCGTCCTCAGTGATTGTCCCCACCATGGACTTTGTATATACTTCCTCATGGTGAAGGGCTTTTATGAGTAAGCTCTGATGAATCTCTTATGCTCTGAGGGTCATATTTATTATTTTCGATTATTACTGTTCTCCCGATGGGCTGAACTCTCAACGTCCAAGTCTCGTATGACGTAGGAGATATTATAACATATGTTGGCGCCTTTAGACTCAGTTCTAAGTGGTACCTTTGCACCTTCCTTCTTTTCCAAAAGAGTAATATTGGAAAAGTAACATGTCATACAATCTTTTAGTGAACACACGAGCAGAAGCAGTTCACTAAACTGTTTCAAGGTTGTTACATTTTTCAAAACTCTCATTACTGAGTTGTCAGTAGAATATCCTATCACCATTCATGGTGAACATTTAAAATTGGGAAAATAAAATTATACCATTTTATTCAAGAGCNAAAAAAAAAAAATCAGAATGCCAAAGTAAAGCTAATATAGACAATAGGGCATTATGTTTTATCTTTAGAACTCTGACCTCATCCTTTTTTTTAATGTGAGTTTGGTCATTCTATTGACGTGATCATCTGGCCCCCTAATTTTTTTTGAACCACAGCCATGGCAATCAAAGTCTGCAATCCTAACTAACCACTGGGCCACCAGGCAGTTGGCACCCTATTTTTAAAATGGGATTCCTCTTTTGAAGTAGATTTTGGCCCATATTAAGGTTGACAGCCATGTGTAAAAGGTTCTTTTACTGTTAATGATCACATTCTCTCAATTCTGAATCATTGTGACACTCTCTTAAAGCACACTTGATGCAAAGCCTTTTCTTTTTTTTTTTTTTTAAGTCTTGTTGAAATTTTTGTTTTGCCTAATGAGAGATCCTACCTGCATAAATCATTATCACTTGTGGCAATAAAATTTTAGACTCTGAAAGGAATGTTTTCCCACAACAGAATTTATGAAAAATCAAGACATCAAGGTGTTGCAAGCCATATTTTGAGGAAAATAAAGTAAGCCACTCATAAAGGACCCCATGTGTTTAAGCCTGCCTCTTGTAAAAAGAGGGGACCGGTGATTTATTTCCAGGACTGTTTGATCTTTCTCAGCGAAATGTCAGAGCAGCCGTTGAGCCTGGGAGGTATTTCTGTCACCGACGTGTCCCTGCGATGTGTGCCCACACTGACACACACACTTTCACTTCTTCTCATTTTCCCATTTTTTTCCACTGATTTCATATGTAGTCACTGACTGTTCAGGGCTGTCTCATCAAAGGGGACTATGGCTTTAGCGTCCTCAGTGATTGTCCCCACCATGGACTTTGTATATACTTCCTCATGGTGAAGGGCTTTTATGAGTAAGCTCTGATGAATCTCTTATGCTCTGAGGGTCATATTTATTATTTTCGATTATTACTGTTCTCCCGATGGGCTGAACTCTCAACGTCCAAGTCTCGTATGACGTAGGAGATATTATAACATATGTTGGCGCCTTTAGACTCAGTTCTAAGTGGTACCTTTGCACCTTCCTTCTTTTCCAAAAGAGTAATATTGGAAAAGTAACATGTCATACAATCTTTTAGTGAACACACGAGCAGAAGCAGTTCACTAAACTGTTTCAAGGTTGTTACATTTTTCAAAACTCTCATTACTGAGTTGTCAGTAGAATATCCTATCACCATTCATGGTGAACATTTAAAATTGGGAAAATAAAATTATACCATTTTATTCAAGAGCATTCGTTTATACTGGATACCCATATCTCTGTTGCTACATGCATGCTAAGTTGCTTCAGTCGTGTCCGACTCTTTGAGACCCCATGGACTGTAGCCCGCCAGGCTCCTCTGTCCATGAGATTTCCCAAGCAAGAATACTGGAGTGGATTGCCATTTCCTTCTCCAAGGGATCTAACTGACCCAGGGATCAAACCCATGTCTCCCGCATTGCCAGGAGGTTCTTTACCACTNAAAAAAAAAAAATCAGAATGCCAAAGTAAAGCTAATATAGACAATAGGGCATTATGTTTTATCTTTAGAACTCTGACCTCATCCTTTTTTTTAATGTGAGTTTGGTCATTCTATTGACGTGATCATCTGGCCCCCTAATTTTTTTTGAACCACAGCCATGGCAATCAAAGTCTGCAATCCTAACTAACCACTGGGCCACCAGGCAGTTGGCACCCTATTTTTAAAATGGGATTCCTCTTTTGAAGTAGATTTTGGCCCATATTAAGGTTGACAGCCATGTGTAAAAGGTTCTTTTACTGTTAATGATCACATTCTCTCAATTCTGAATCATTGTGACACTCTCTTAAAGCACACTTGATGCAAAGCCTTTTCTTTTTTTTTTTTTTTAAGTCTTGTTGAAATTTTTGTTTTGCCTAATGAGAGATCCTACCTGCATAAATCATTATCACTTGTGGCAATAAAATTTTAGACTCTGAAAGGAATGTTTTCCCACAACAGAATTTATGAAAAATCAAGACATCAAGGTGTTGCAAGCCATATTTTGAGGAAAATAAAGTAAGCCACTCATAAAGGACCCCATGTGTTTAAGCCTGCCTCTTGTAAAAAGAGGGGACCGGTGATTTATTTCCAGGACTGTTTGATCTTTCTCAGCGAAATGTCAGAGCAGCCGTTGAGCCTGGGAGGTATTTCTGTCACCGACGTGTCCCTGCGATGTGTGCCCACACTGACACACACACTTTCACTTCTTCTCATTTTCCCATTTTTTTCCACTGATTTCATATGTAGTCACTGACTGTTCAGGGCTGTCTCATCAAAGGGGACTATGGCTTTAGCGTCCTCAGTGATTGTCCCCACCATGGACTTTGTATATACTTCCTCATGGTGAAGGGCTTTTATGAGTAAGCTCTGATGAATCTCTTATGCTCTGAGGGTCATATTTATTATTTTCGATTATTACTGTTCTCCCGATGGGCTGAACTCTCAACGTCCAAGTCTCGTATGACGTAGGAGATATTATAACATATGTTGGCGCCTTTAGACTCAGTTCTAAGTGGTACCTTTGCACCTTCCTTCTTTTCCAAAAGAGTAATATTGGAAAAGTAACATGTCATACAATCTTTTAGTGAACACACGAGCAGAAGCAGTTCACTAAACTGTTTCAAGGTTGTTACATTTTTCAAAACTCTCATTACTGAGTTGTCAGTAGAATATCCTATCACCATTCATGGTGAACATTTAAAATTGGGAAAATAAAATTATACCATTTTATTCAAGAGCATTCGTTTATACTGGATACCCATATCTCTGTTGCTACATGCATGCTAAGTTGCTTCAGTCGTGTCCGACTCTTTGAGACCCCATGGACTGTAGCCCGCCAGGCTCCTCTGTCCATGAGATTTCCCAAGCAAGAATACTGGAGTGGATTGCCATTTCCTTCTCCAAGGGATCTAACTGACCCAGGGATCAAACCCATGTCTCCCGCATTGCCAGGAGGTTCTTTACCACTAGCGCCACCTGAGAAGTAGGGATCTTGTATCTTTACTTGTATTTTAATATGGGAAGTGAAAGTGAAGTCGCTCAGTCGTGTCCGACTCTTTGCGACCCCGTGGACTGTAGCCTACCAGGCTCCTCCGTCCATTGGATTTTCCAGGCAATAGTACCGGAGTGCGGAGGAGGGGCTAAATTGTGACTTTGGTTTTTAATTCATTTTTCCAAATCATTCTGTCTAGTGGAGAAACTAACTAAATGTGTTGTATAGAGGCCACTGGGGCTAAGCCAGTTATTACCTCCAAATGCCTGATTTACTGCTTTAAAATGTCAAAACACACCCAGAATGACTGGGGTTAAGTTCGAGTGACTCTTCCCAGCATAACTGACACAGTGTTTCCTTGGGTGAAAAATGCACACATCCTGTATCTTCTTTGTATTTTTCTTCCTTTAAATCGAGAATTTTAGAAGTATCTATAAAACTTTCGCTCTAAGATCAGGCATTCTGGGATGAAATGCCATATGATTCGAATTAATGCTGAACTTTTTTTGACACTGCACCAAGCAAAAATAGTGAGGACCTTGGAAATCCATGGTGGTGTATTCGCCACTTCTTTAACTATAAAACCACAGAGGGAGGCATATACAAAAGAAGTTAGAAGTGATTTTTTCTCCATTTTCCTTTTGACACATTATACAGATGTTTTTGTTTCAAAAGTTTTTATTAATTAAAGCAAAGGGCAAGTTCCTTTTGGCATTTAGTGATTGTTACCATTTCCTCGTTTAGAACTTTTCTTCGAAGTTGGCATATTAGAGGATAACTAGGACACGACTGAGCAACTTCACTTTCACTTCCCACTCTCATGCATTGGAGAAGGAAATGGCAACCCACTCCAGTGTTCTTGCCTGGAGAATCCCGGGGACGGGGGAGCCTGGTGGGCTGCCCTCTATGGGGTCGCACAGAGTCAGACACGACTGAAGCGACTTAGCAGCAGCAGCATGATACCTAGGGCATTAAACTACATTGAGTTCTAGAAACTGAATCCCTGTGTCTTTAATATATATATTGAATATGCATCGTATGTTTTGAATTTGATTTCATGTCAGGGTGCGAAATAGGTAGATCTTAGCTCCCTGGGTTGTATGTTCATACTAAGTAATTCCATTTTTCTCAACCTTCTGGTTTTCAACTTACATAGCAACTCTCTGGAAGGAAACAGTAACCCCATCCATGTGTCACATGTATTTTAGTGACATCACTTTACTTTCCAGTTTCTCACTTGGTTTTGCTTCGTTTAGTTCCTCAGTGTGCTGGGTAATAGGCTTCAAGTGTTTCCAGTTCTTGAGTTGAGTTTCGGGAGACCCATGTGTATAAGGGCTGCCAGCATCAGATGACACGGCGGGCGTGAACGGGCGTGAAGAGTGCCAGGAAGATGATGCTGATAGAGGATTTTCACAAAATGCTCTTTGTTTCATAACCAATAAGAGCAAATTATGTCATGTGCAGTTTTATAGGGACACAAAGTTTTTATTCTTACTAGAAAACTGAACTCTCTCATTTCCTGACCCTGTATGCTTATTATCTGTCTCTCTCTGGTGCATCTCTCTGATGAGAAAAGGGTTTGCTTTGGAGATGTCCATCAACCCTCTCCTCCCCCCAACTCCATCCCAGCCCCATCCCAGTAAGCTACATTTTAAAATGGTCTAGGGACTTCCCTGGCGGTCCAGTGGCTAAGACTCTGTGCTTCCAAGGCAGGGGCGAAGGTTTGATCCCTGGTCAAGGAACTAAGGTCCCACAAGCTGAGAGGTGCGGCCATGAAAATAAATAAATAAAACCGTATGAAATGCCCTGCGTAGGATATCTCGATGTTTCATTCTTTCCATCATAACCTAAGAATGATGGATGTGCTTCGTCGGGAGGTGCCCGCTCTGTAGAATTTCTTGGTGCTGACCTCTCTGTGCATGGGACGGATGCAAGTATACATAGGCCCTCAGCCAGCAGTTAATTCTCCATCCAGTTACCAAGGTGGAAGACTGAAATAAAAACAGCGGAGAGCCAGGACTCCAACTCACCGTTCCCCGGGTGCAGAGCCATAACCACCAAGTGAAGACATGTTAGAATGTGATAGGACTTCCTCTCCGTGGGCACCGTCCAAAAGCATGGCCAGAAGTGCAGTACGCCTTGCCCACTGGTTCTCCTCTCTTACTCAGATCACCAGCACGCTGCCTGCCTGCAGCGAGGGAGAAACTGCAGTTAAGTCCGCGTACAAATACACGGGCAGGTACAGATGTTCGCGGAGCAGGTTTCAAAAGTGAAGAGAACTTTTAGGCAATATGAGCTCAGGGCATTTCCCCGTCCCCCGCTGAGCCATGATCTCCACCCACTTAAAATCAGGCCCTGGGGGAACAAGCGAGGGATTTCAGTACACTTGGCTCAGCGCAATTAGATCCCAGAAGCAAAAGCTTTGAAAAGCAGGCGATAAAATGCCCGTGTATCTTTATGAACTCTCCTTTCTAACTAGATAGAGATACTCTTCTGATAATTTTTGATTTGATAAAATCTAGTTTTTCTCTGAGTCAAGGGGGAAAAAAAAGTCTGGGCACTAAAAGCTTAGATATAACAATGTTATTTTTTCTCTATAAATGATTAAATGCAATTTCATGCATTTAGTACAGTCATACTATGATTGTGGTGGCATTAGATGATGCTGGTTGAGAGATGCAAAGAAAAATTAAGTCGAATGAGGTTAGCCATTTATTTTTACCTTCTCCCAGGTAAAAATTCCCAGTACATTCAAATCAACAATAAGAAAATTGCAAAACTGTCTCCTGAAGTAGTAGATTTTTCTCCCAAGTATTAGCACTTTCTTGTATTTCAAAGTCAGCCAGTAAGCTTTTTAAAGCCTGTTGGTGACTAGCTGTTGCAGCAGAAATCAGAATATTAATCTCGAGGGTTTATTTCAGAGCTCATGGCCAATCATGAGGTGTCATCAGGTCAGAAGACTTTGAGCTGCACCATTTCTCAAGGTGAGGGGCGGAGGGAGGGCAGGGGACACCTCTAGATTAGACCACAAGCCCTACATTCCTTGATAGAAGCTGGTGAGGAAGACAGACATTAATTTTTATTGTGAGATTAAATATAAAATAAGTTGAAGTTACTCTTGAGCTATTTTATAACTGAACTTGCTGTGAAGTTTACCTTCTGAAGTTTCCAGTGGTACTCACATCTTAAAACAGGGTTTTTTCCTAGACAGCTTACATCATTCCTAACTCAGGGCAAAAATCCTTTCGTGGTGGAACATATAACTGTATTTTTTTTTTTTTTTGACTGAGCTGCATGGTTTGTGGGATCTTAGTTCGCTGATCACGGATTGAACTCGGGGCCTCATCAAAGAGAATGCCAAGCCCTAACCACTGGACTGCCAGGCCCTCTCAACTGTATTTTAAAGTCTAACCTCCTTCTCTTTATTTTTTTGAGTTTTTATTGGAGCACAGTCGCTTTACAGTGTTTAGTTTCTCCCGTACAGCAAAGTAAGTCAGCGATACGTACACGTGTCCCCCCTTGTTTGGATTTCCTTCCCGTCTAGGTCACCACGGAGCTTTGCGTATAGAGTCCCCTGGGCTGTGCAATGGAGTGTCAGTAGCCTGTATGTGCAGCTCAGGGGGCGCTGCTCAGTGTTAGGTGGCAGCCTGGATGGGAGCTGAGTTTGGGGAGAATGGATACCTGTAAGGCTGGGTCCCTTCACGCTTCACCGGAAGCTACCACAACATTGTTAATCGGCTATACTCCGACCCAAAATGAAAAGTTAAAGCAACAGGGTATATGTATCAATTCCAATCTCCTAATTCATCCCACCCACCCCCCACTTTGCACCCTTTTAAACACCCAAGTATTGGGATGCTAAAACAAACATTAGGAATGAAATTTTCAATATCTTCTAGTAACTTTGCAACTTCCAAGTGGACTTAGAGGGAAGGGATGCAGAACCCACAGTGGAGAGAAGACCCTTCCGCAGGCCAAGTCTTCTGCTCCTGGCCCCCTCCACCCTCACCCCAGCCCC
>SJYW01038720.1:110664-124273 GCA_006410735.1 Raphicerus campestris
GGTGGTGCCGCCCTGGCCTCGGGGGGAGGGGTGGGTACTGAGTGAGACTGCAGGCCCGGTACTGTGTCAGGGTGAGGCACACGCGGCCACCCTCCTAGGAGTCCCGAGGACCCAAATGAGGAGAAGGAAGGTAGGATGTGTTTATAATAGGTATATAGAACACAAGGGATATAAAATGAAAGAGTTTTACTAATATATATTTTACGATTGCACACAATCCACACCAGAAGATGTGAAACTCATTCGTGGCGATTAAGTGGCCTCAAACGCTGTGTTTGTTTGTTTTTAATTGGACTGCTACTTCTGGGAAAAACGACATTACTCCAAAAATAACAATAATGGGAGCAAACACAAAAATAACCAAGTCCTCTGAAGGCATGTCACGTCACCATAGATTAGGAAGTGCAAGCCCCAAATACCAGGAAATCAGTGTTCACTGTGTCATTATCAACAATGAGAAGATGTGCCAGCCTTTAGCTTCTGCGCTGTGTTTTCCTTGCCTCATGGGCTGAAGTGTTCGCTAGACTCCACCGGGTCACGTCCAGGGGGCTTGGGCTGAAAGTTCCGCCTGACCCCCTTCCTTCCTCTCCACCCCCTCTCCCCTCGCCCCTTCCCTGCTGGGAAAAGAAGCGAGTAAACAGGAAACCTACTTTTTATGTGCTATGCAAAATAGACATCTTTAACATAGTCCCGTTACTATGGTAACACTTTGCTTTCTGAATTGGGAGACAAAAAAAAAAGCAACAGCATTTTAAGGTTCTCAAACCTCCAGTGAATACCTGCAAAAATGAGTTGTCACAGAACTAATTCTTCTTTCTACTTCCTGAACCTGAAAATGATGTTGGTCCAAAGTGCGTGTGTGTTTGTGTGAGTGGGTGTGTGGTATACATGTGTACATATATGTATAATATATATCGACAGTATATATTATATATATCTATATCATATTTCTGTGAACGGTTGCCATGGTGACCAGCCACAGTACATATGTAATTCTTTCCATCACCTTGGCCTCTCCTGAACGTGCATTCATGCAAGGTTTTCTTGTAAGCCATCAAAAATTGACCTTTAGGATGGGGGAGAGGGGCAAGAAGGGGAAAAATGGGAACCAGTCTGATTTTAATGCAATTGAAGGTGTGTGTCATCAGTTGGCTACATTTTGATTATGTGCTAAACTGTGAAAAAAATCAGATGAGTTGATGAAGAGTTGCCTGCAAGCAGTTGACAAGTAGTCTGTGCGTCTGTTTTGTGTGTGGTGCAGAATATGACAATCTACCAACTGTCCCTTTGTCTGAAGTTGGTTCAGCTTTGGAAAGTTACTGTAAATGCCTTCCTTGTATTCTCATCCCTAGTCACCTGACTTTGGAATTTGCACCATAATGTTTAAGTGAAGATCTGTAAATAAGTTCAGATTTTACTGTATATGGATTTGGGGTGTTACAGTAGCCTTATTCACCTTTTTAATAAAAATACACATGAAAAACGAGACAGATATGGCTTTTCTTACCCAGATTGTGTACATAGAGCAATGTTGGTTTTTTATAAAGTCTAAGCAAGATGTTTTGTATAAAATCTGAATTTTGCAATGTATTTAGCTACAGCTTGTTAAACAGCAGTGTCATTCCCCTTTGCACTGTAATGAGGAAAAAAAATGGTATAAAAGGTTGCCAAATTGCTGCATATTTGTGCCGTAATTATGTACCATGAATATTTATTTAAAATTTTGTTGTCCAATTTGTAAGTAACACAGTATTATGCTTGAGTTATAAATATTTTTTCTTTCCTTTGTTTTATTTTGATAGCCTGTCATAGGTTTTTTGATCTNTTCCTCTTTCGCTCCTGTGTCCCAGCTGCATCCCTCCTGACTGGTCTGGGTCCAGGATCAGCTGACCTCCCTCCTCCTCTACCGAGTACCTGTCCTTCCTCTGACCTGGAGCCCAGCAAGCCCATCGCTCTTTTTTCGGAAGAATAAAAACAAGCCTATTGTTATTTTTATAATTTTGTTTTTCAAGTATAGATGATTTGGGCTTTCCAGGAGGCACTAGTGGTTAAAAAACCTGCCTGCCAGTGCAGGAGACACAAGAGATGCGAGGCTTGATCCCTGGGTCGGGAAGATCCCCTGGAGGAGGGCATGGCAGCCCACAGTCCACTGTTCTCGCTTGGGCAGAGCAGCCTGGTGCGCTGCGGTCCGTAGGGTTGCACAGAGTTGGACTTAGTCCCTAAAGTGACTGAGTGCGCGCATGCACACAGAGATGACGTATTTCGTATGATGCTGGGCTCATTACTGCTGTACAGCGAAGTGGTTCAGTGATACACGCATATGCACTCTTTATTTTTATTCTTTTCCATTATGATTTATTGTTGGAACTATGCACGCTTGTGCTAAGTCGATTCAGCCTTACCCAACTCTGTGCGATCCCCGTGGACTGTAGCCCCCCGGGCTTCTCTGTCCGTGGCATTCTCCAGGCAGGAATACCTGAGTGGGCTGCCATGATCCTCCAGGTGATCTTCCTGAAAGAGAAAGTGAAGTCGCTCAGTTGTGTCTGACTCTTCGCGATCCCAGGGACTGTAGCCCACCAGGTTCCTCTGTTCATGGGATTTCTCAGGCAAGAGTACTGACGCAGGGATCAAACCTGTGTTTCTTTTATCTCCTGCACTGGCAGACAGGTTCTTTACCACTAACGCCATCTGGGAAGCATTATGCGTCCATAAAATAACAACAGCTACTACAACTATAGTAATAATAATAACAGGACTAAAAGTCAGTCAAACAAACAGAGACTAATTTCCTCCAATTTCAAGATTTCTGGAAAGTGGAAAGGTTGCATTGTATATAAAATCTGGTCTTGACTTAGTGACATAAAAGGGCTCACCTTAGCCTTACAGAGACTGCTCTTTGAAGTTGCTGTTTTTCACTTTCAGNGGAAAGTGGAAAGGTTGCATTGTATATAAAATCTGGTCTTGACTTAGTGACATAAAAGGGCTCACCTTAGCCTTACAGAGACTGCTCTTTGAAGTGGCTGTTTTTCACTTTCAATTCTTCAACTTGTTTCCCAAATGAAGGGCTGAATAGTCACGCCGTTGCTCTGATCAGTGTCAAGGCCAACCAGGCCTGAGTCCTCAGTAGGGTTGTTAGTAGTGGTCTCTCGTTCAGCCCGGAGTGTTGACTGTGGACCCTCTGGTTCCCTCCACACTCTCACACTGTCTTGGGGGCCAGCCTGTGCAAGGAGGCACTGGGACGTGAGTGGAGTGTTTCGTTAGGAGCTCGCTTCAGGCCAAGTCAGCAGCGTGAGTTTTCCATGGATTTTCCGATGCCCTAACANGTGGAAAGGTTGCATTGTATATAAAATCTGGTCTTGACTTAGTGACATAAAAGGGCTCACCTTAGCCTTACAGAGACTGCTCTTTGAAGTTGCTGTTTTTCACTTTCAGTTCTTCAACTTGTTCCCCAAATGAAGGGCTGAATAGTCACGCCGTTGCTCTGATCAGTGTCAAGGCCAACCAGGCCCGAGTCCTCAGTAGGGTTGTTAGTAGCGGTCTCTCGTTCAGCCTGGATTGTTGACTGTGGACCCTCTGGTTCCCTCCACTCCTCTCACACTGTCTTGGGAGCCAGCCTGTGCAAGGAGGCACTGGGACATGAGTGGAGTGTTTCGTTAGGAGCTCGCTTCAGGCCAAGTCAGCAGCGTGAGTTTTCCATGGATTTTCCGATGCCCTAACAGCAGCTGGTGCTGAGGGCCAGGTTGTCATTTGCTTGCAGGTGCCCTGACTTTCCTGTGCTGGTCAGGCCTGGGGACACCCTGTGCCTGGGTGACATTTCTGGAAGCATCCGTCTGCATGCCTGCAAGGCACCAGTGTTTTCTCCTCGGATGCAGGAGGATTGCCTGCACCCTTGTGCATAAAAGACGGCAAAAGTGCTTCCCACACCGATTTAAGTTTCCCCAAGAATGGGGAGCTTTGACTGAAAGAGATCTTGTCTCCAAGGCAACGCATAAAAAAAAAATTGAGAAGAATTGTGTCATTAGTTGTTAGGATAATTTTTTTTTTTCAATTCGTCAACATTTTTCAGTCTAAGATATATTTTGTCTTGGATCCCAAGCTATCAAGGTGTCAACTTGGCTATTCTGGAAACAGGCATACGGGGGAGGCCTGGGGAATGCTGTTATGATCAGCACGCAGAACGATGTGCCTCCAGCAGACTGTGCAGAAAGTCGGGTTGGAACTTGCCCTCCAGCGCTGCAGTCACGTTCCCCCGTCCCTGCAGACAGGAGCTGGAGGACGGACAGCTGACTCCATCAGAGCCCGGCCCCGCCTAGCCCCCGGTTCCTCCAATTCATTTTTGCTGCTCCCCGTGTTCACTGCAGTCTCTCCCTCCAGATCGGGCTGTGTTGCCCCGTCTGAGGTGGCTGATGGGCCGCCTCTGTGCCAGTTGACAGGTGGCCAGCTCGGCGGAGCAAAGTGCTAATTGAAAGTCACCGTCATCACCCCCGTCGTCTCCTCCGCTAGGCTGATGCTCTGACAACGTTCTCAGCCAAGGCTGCGGGCCCAGATTGGAGAATCAGGGACCTGCGAACCCCGTCTTCACATTGGCAGGGGGGCCTGGCATCTGTTGCGGAGCTGGGAGGTTGGCATGTGCCTGAGGCCATGAAAAGTCTGGCCTTCTCTCTTGCCATCCAATTCTGATAGTGAAGAAATCGCACGGATTGAAACATGCGTCCTTCTGCCGAATCGTGACTCAGGCCGCTGGGTTTGTCCGCGTGGATCACTGGGGGAAAGTTAAAGGAAGGCCTCCATGCATGGCCCGTGGGCTCCGATTCTTGTCTGGCTTCTAAAAGAACAGCTTTGAAAGGCCCTAAAAGGGAAAGGTGGGTGGTACTACCCCCCCCTCACCCCCCGCCCCACAGAGGGTCCATGCTTGCCAAGAAGAAGGCAGGTCACAGGGGTCAGGAGGGATAAGGGAATTTCAAAACCATCCTAAACGAGCTGTCAGGCCCCGACATGCTGAGAGGGGAATGAAGTCCAGTCCCTCCAAACTGATGTCCAGGGCTAACAAAATGATGGGTCTATTCTGCACAATGGACCTGTCAAGAAAATAGTGTCGCTTCAAGGAAACTTGGAGAGCTCTCCTCCTCCACCTTCAAAGTATCAATTTTCAGGTGCTAAGTAGTAATTAAAGTTAGCAAGTTCTAGTAGCATTCAGAGAAATTAGATCATGTCAAAGACCATGGAAGGGGTCAGGATGAGTGATGGTTCCCACAGATGGCACATTCCAACTACAGTGATATTTGCAGTAGTGGAAAATTCTTTAAGGTCGAAAAGGAGAATGCATCTTTTTATCTCACCAAAATGCGCTGTTCCTGAGGCTTAAAATTCTCCTGTGAGGGAACGGTCAGTTTATTTGTCTTTAATACTCAGATTAATAGTTCATTGTTGAAAAAAGCTATTTCTTCATTGAATCTTTTTTTCTTCTTAAAGTTGACTGTAGAAATTATTTTTTTCCAGATGAACCAATATGATTCCTTTACTCCATACTTAGGTTATATAACTTGTGTTAATTCATAATCTCTAGCTCTCTCTTCTTTTTTTTTTTGNCTCACCTTAGCCTTACAGAGACTGCTCTTTGAAGTTGCTGTTTTTCACTTTCAGTTCTTCAACTTGTTCCCCAAATGAAGGGCTGAATAGTCACGCCGTTGCTCTGATCAGTGTCAAGGCCAACCAGGCCCGAGTCCTCAGTAGGGTTGTTAGTAGCGGTCTCTCGTTCAGCCTGGATTGTTGACTGTGGACCCTCTGGTTCCCTCCACTCCTCTCACACTGTCTTGGGGGCCAGCCTGTGCAAGGAGGCACTGGGACGTGAGTGGAGTGTTTCGTTAGGAGCTCGCTTCAGGCCAAGTCAGCAGCGTGAGTTTTCCATGGATTTTCCGATGCCCTAACAGCAGCTGGTGCTGAGGGCCAGGTTGTCATTTGCTTGCAGGTGCCCTGACTTTCCTGTGCTGGTCAGGCCTGGGGACACCCTGTGCCTGGGTGACATTTCTGGAAGCATCCGTCTGCATGCCTGCAATGCACCAGTGTTTTCTCCTCGGATGCAGGAGGATTGCCTGCACCCTTATGCATAAAAGACGGCAAAAGTGCTTCCCACACCGATTTAAGTTTCCCCAAGAATGGGGAGATTTGACTGAAAGAGATCTTGTCTCCAAGGCAACGCATAAAAAAAAAATTGAGAAGAATCGTGTCATTAGTTGTTAGGATAATTTTTTTTTTCAATTCGTCAACATTTTTCAGTCTAAGATATATTTTGTCTTGGATCCCAAGCTATCAAGGTGTCAACTTGGCTATTCTGGAAACAGGCATACGGGGGAGGCCTGGGGAATGCTGTTATGATCAGCACGCAGAACGATGTGCCTCCAGCAGACTGTGCAGAAAGTCGGGTTGGAACTTGCCCTCCAGCGCTGCAGTCACGTTCCCCCGTCCCTGCAGACAGGAGCTGGAGGACGGACAGCTGACTCCATCAGAGCCCGGCCCCGCCTAGCCCCCGGTTCCTCCAATTCATTTTTGCTGCTCCCCGTGTTCACTGCAGTCTCTCCCTCCAGATCGGGCTGTGTTGCCCCGTCTGAGGTGGCTGATGGGCCGCCTCTGTGCCAGTTGACAGGTGGCCAGCTCGGCGGAGCAAAGTGCTAATTGAAAGTCACCGTCATCACCCCCGTCGTCTCCTCCGCTAGGCTGATGCTCTGACAACGTTCTCAGCCAAGGCTGCGGGCCCAGATTGGAGAATCAGGGACCTGCGAACCCCGTCTTCACATTGGCAGGGGGGCCTGGCATCTGTTGCGGAGCTGGGAGGTTGGCATGTGCCTGAGGCCATGAAAAGTCTGGCCTTCTCTCTTGCCATCCAATTCTGATAGTGAAGAAATCGCACGGATTGAAACATGCGTCCTTCTGCCGAATCGTGACTCAGGCCGCTGGGTTTGTCCGCGTGGATCACTGGGGGAAAGTTAAAGGAAGGCCTCCATGCATGGCCCGTGGGCTCCGATTCTTGTCTGGCTTCTAAAAGAACAGCTTTGAAAGGCCCTAAAAGGGAAAGGTGGGTGGTACTACCCCCCCCTCACCCCCCGCCCCACAGAGGGTCCATGCTTGCCAAGAAGAAGGCAGGTCACAGGGGTCAGGAGGGATAAGGGAATTTCAAAACCATCCTAAACGAGCTGTCAGGCCCCGACATGCTGAGAGGGGAATGAAGTCCAGTCCCTCCAAACTGATGTCCAGGGCTAACAAAATGATGGGTCTATTCTGCACAATGGACCTGTCAAGAAAATAGTGTCGCTTCAAGGAAACTTGGAGAGCTCTCCTCCTCCACCTTCAAAGTATCAATTTTCAGGTGCTAAGTAGTAATTAAAGTTAGCAAGTTCTAGTAGCATTCAGAGAAATTAGATCATGTCAAAGACCATGGAAGGGGTCAGGATGAGTGATGGTTCCCACAGATGGCACATTCCAACTACAGTGATATTTGCAGTAGTGGAAAATTCTTTAAGGTCGAAAAGGAGAATGCATCTTTTTATCTCACCAAAATGCGCTGTTCCTGAGGCTTAAAATTCTCCTGTGAGGGAACGGTCAGTTTATTTGTCTTTAATACTCAGATTAATAGTTCATTGTTGAAAAAAGCTATTTCTTCATTGAATCTTTTTTTCTTCTTAAAGTTGACTGTAGAAATTATTTTTTTCCAGATGAACCAATATGATTCCTTTACTCCATACTTAGGTTATATAACTTGTGTTAATTCATAATCTCTAGCTCTCTCTTCTTTTTTTTTTTGGGTGATGGTTTCTGTGAAGCTGGACTCCCCAGGTGGCACTAGTGTTAAAAAAAAAAAAAGGCCAACTGCTAGTGCAGAAGACCCAGGAGACATGGGCATGATCCCTGGGTCAGGAAGAGCCCCTGGAGTGGGAAAATGGCAACCCGCTCCAGTATTCTTGCCTGGAGAATCCTTGGACAGAGAAGTCTGGCCGGCTACAGTCCACGGGATTGTACAGACATGACTGAACACTGAACACGTGCACCTTCTGTGAAGCTGCGGCTGCTAAGTCGTTTCAGTCGTGTCTGACTCTGTGTGAACCCACAGACGGCAGCCCACCAGGCTCTGCCGTCCCTGGGATTCTCCAGGTAAGAGCGCTGGAGTGGGTTGCCACTGCCTTCTCCATCTGTGAAGCTAAGAACTGTTAAAAACACTGGGGACTCCCTATGCGTCAGTTACCCTCAGATAGTTTTTTGGTATAATTATTCCCTACCCTCTTCATTATCTGATTTTTTTCACTGTATCTTTCTTATTTGAATCATTTTATAATAGCTGTGCATTTCTTCTGAGTTTTTATTACAGAAAAAATTGACAATAGATGAGCTGAATTAATAAATAAGAGACTGAAGTAGTAGGGTGTGTGAGCTAAGTGCTAAGCCACTTCAGCCATGTCTGACTCTTTGCAAACCCACAGATATAACCTGCCAGGCTCCTCTGTCCACGGGACTCCTCCAGGTAAGAATACTGGAGTGGGTTGCCATGCCTTCCTCTAGGGGATCTTCCCGACCCAGGGATTGAACCTGCATCTCTTATGCCTCCTGCATTGGCAGGCGGGTTCTTTTGCCACTAGCGCCACCTGGGAAGCCCCTAAGTAGTAGTAAACTCAAATTAAACTCGGACAGCAAGTGGGTTAGGCCAGGTCCAGCCCAGGTGGCTCTGCTGACAGGAGGATGGGTCCCTGGGGCCAGGGGGCCAGCCCGGGTGTTGATGGGAAGCCTGTTTGTTTTATCGAAGAGTCAGAGAAGAGAGATGAAAGCCAGAGGCAGAAGGAGGGCTGAGGTCACAGACTGAGGGAAGGTGGATCATGCATCACGCCAGGATGACAAGGAGAGGCATAAACAGAGATTAGGCCAGCAGAGCGGTAGCCAAGGAGGTCGGGGAAATGGAGCGGGGAGCCAGGTGCGGGCTAAGTGACGTTTGACAGGTGGGGAGCTAAATCTTCCAGGGTTAGACACCCAGTTGGGTCTTTCCTTTACGTCGACCAGGCCAGATAACATCTGTATAATATCTTCAGGCTGGCTGGACAAAGAAAGCCAAGCCCCCCAGAGGCAGACTGGAGGCTGGGGCTGCTCTATGCACGTCCATTAGGAGAGTCTGTCCGGCGGGGGGCTCGGGGCATCAAATGCTCCTCCATCTCCCGGAGTCACCCCCCGCCCGCTGGTACCTGTCGGAAGGGCATACTCAGAACTGGAGCAGTACGAATTTTCTTCAGAACACTCCAAGTTACCATCATATGTTGCCTTGAATCTATGAAACTGGGCAGGCCAAGTCAATATCAATTTAAAAAAAAGAAACATTTGTGGTCCTTGGGCCAACTGTTTGGATCACAAGATTACAGAGCTGTTTTACAGTTGAAAGAACTGGTCCAGTCTGGTCTCTGCCCCCTGGGAGCTGTTTGACCTTGGACCAAGGACACGGGGAGCCCACGGCCACCTGGGAATCCTCCTTATCAGCAGCTGTGCCTCCATCTATCAGCGTCATTGGGTGCAAGGCACCCAAGGGTATTTTGCGTTCTGGGAAGACAGGTACAGTGGTTCACGTTTCTCTGATTGTCCCTTTCACATGATACTAACACATAATAACAGCTTAACAAGTACGCATTGCTGGGGGAGGGATAAATTAGGAGTCTGGGATTAACACAAAACAATACTATATATAAAATAGGAAAATGACAAGGACCTACTGTGTACCACAGAGAACTATACTCAATATCTTGTAATAGCCTAAACAGAAAAGAATCTTAAAAGGAATATTTATGGGTACATACGTATTTGTATATATTACTGGATCACTTTGCTGTACACTTGAAACTAACACATTATAAATCAAGTATACTTCAAAAACACGCATTGCTTAGTGAATACCTGCTTGAATTTCCAGACAGTATTGAGCTATTTATTTTTATATCCTCTGTAACTTATCTTTTTCCACTATATAGCACCAGAACTCATAATTTTGAAGAAATAGCCTTCGTGATTTTTCCTCGTTTCCGTTTCCTCATGTTCTAATCAGGTTATTTTCTTAAATAAGTCTTAGTTGGACATCCTTTTAAGTAATCACTCTAAATGATAATAAATAAAATACCAAACTGTAAATTCCTGTCTTATTTTTTAAACAACGGATACAGTGTCTCCAAAAGTAAGAAAAGAGACAGGAGCTACAAAAGGGACAGTTTGAGTATGTTATCAAATATTTCAACACATTCTTGCAAAGAAATGAAAAACAACAGATGCTGACATTTGTTAATTCTGAGTAGTGGCTGTACAGGTGTTCGTTGTACTATTTTCTGTACTTCTCTATCGCTCTTTTAAACATCAAGTTATATTTGCTGATATCCCATAGTTTTGCAATAGTATTGCTCCACAGGTTGCCTCCTCCACTGAAAATTTTTCCAAGTAGACCGCTTCTTTTTGCTCCACAGATTTCAGCTTTTCATCTGGGTGTCGTCAGTGAACTCACCTGTATTCATTATCTGAAGCCTATCACTTACTTGCCTTTTATTCCACTGCCTGAAACTTCAGCCCTTCAGCCCATGGCTGGGGCTGGCAACCACTTGGTCTTACCATATTCTGTGATTCCGAATCACCCATATTTCATTCTCAAGTTGCATAATGTTTACCCCCAAATCCACAGATACTCATGGAGACTGAAGTGAAAGAAGTCAAGAGTTGTCAGATATATTTATCTGTGGCTCAATCCCTGGGTTGAGAAGATACCCTGGAAGAGGAAATGGCAACCCACCCCAGTATTCTTGAATGGGAAATCCCATGGACAGAGGAACCTGGCAGGCTACAGTCCAAGGGCTTGCAAAAGGGCTAGACATGATTTAAGGATTAAACAACGTGAAGAAATGATTTTATTCCTTTTATACCAATCATGCTTCCAAACATGTAAATTATACCACCTTCTCAGACTCTCCAGCAAGCACACAGAGCAGAAAGAGTCTGGGTTCCTGCCAAGAAAGTACTGCCCACCCCCAACTCAGCTTTCTCTATGTTCTTTGATAGGCAGCTGAAGGGACATAGAAAGTTAAGAATTGAGGCTTATGTATACTCACCACCTTCATGAAAATTTTAATTTTTTTTGAGGTGAGTGAGCAACATTCTGAAAGATTTCTGGGTTTTCCTTTCCACTTTTGGCTGCCCTTAGTTTAGCAAAACGAAATGATCATGTCACCTGATGTTCAGCCTAATAGATGACCACCCATCGTACTTGGCTCAGAAACCCTTTAGCTTTGATGTTGCAATTGAAGTTCCTGTGGCCACTAGTTACTGAAGCCTCAAGCAAGGGAGCCAGTGGAATTAAAAAAGAGCATAACAAAGGTGCTGCCTTCAACATTGCCCAGCAATGGGGCAAAAGAGTCAGAAATGTGAGTTGTTGGCTCATTCAAAACTGTTTCTCCTACATACTTTACCATATGCGAAAGAGATAACCAATGGGAATTTGATGTATGGTCCAGGGAACTCATTCCAGGGCTCTGTAATAAGCAAGAGGATGGGATGGGGAGGGAGGTGGGAAGGATGTTCAAGAGGGAGGGGACATACACATACCTATGGCTGATTCATGCTGATGTTTGTTCAAGCTGGATTTAGAAAAGGCAGAGGAACCAAAGATCAAATTGCCAACATCTGTTGGATCATTGAAAAAGTGAGTGAGTTCCAGAAAAACATCTACTTCTGCTTTATTGACTATGCCAAAGCCTTTGACAGTGTGGAACAAACTGTGGAAAATTCTTAAAGAGATGGGAATACCAGACCACATGACCTGCCTCCTGAGAAATCTGTACGCAGGTCAAGAAGCAACAGTTAGAACTGGACATGGAAAAACAAACAGACTGGTTCCAAATAGGAAAAGGAGTACGTCAAGGCTGTATATTGTCACCCTGCTTATTTAACTTCTATGCAGAGCACATCATGAGAAACGCTGGAAGAAACACAAGCTGGAATCAAGATTGCCGGGAGAAATACCAATAACCTCAGATATGCAGATGACACCACCCTTATGGCAGAAAGTGAAGAGGAGCTAAAAAGCCTCTTGATGAAAGTGAAAGAGGAAAGTGAAAACGTTGGCTTAAAAGTCAGCACTCAGAAAAGTAAAATCATGGCATCCGGTCCCATCACTTTATGGCAAATAGATGGGGAAACAATGGAAATCAGTTCAGTTCAATTCAGTCGCTCAGTTCTGTACGGCTCCTTGCAACCCCATGCCTCAGCAGTGGCCACAGGACTGGAAAAGGTCAGTTTTCATTCCAATCCCAAAGAAAGGCAATGCCAAAGAATGCTCAAACTACCACACAATTGCACGCATGTCACACACTAGTAAAGTAATGCTCAAAATTCTCCAAGCCAGGCTTCAGCAATACGTGAACCATGAACTTCCAGATGTTCAAGCTGGTTTTAGAAAAGGCAGAGGAACCAGAGATCAAATTGCCAACATCCACTGGATCATGGAAAAAGCAAGAGAGTTCCAGAAACACATCTATTTCTGCTTTATTGACTATGCCAAAGCCTTTGACTGTGTGGATCACAATGAAAATAGTGACAGACTATTTTGGGGGGCTCCAAAATCACTGCAGATGGTGATTGCAGCCATGAGATTAAAAGGCGCTTACTCCTTGGAAAGAAAGTTATAACCAACCTAGATAGCATATTAAAGAGCAGACATTACTTTGCCAACAAAGGTCTGTCTAGTCAAAGTTTTGTTTTTTCCAGTGGTCATATATGGATGTGAGTTGGACCATAAATAAGGCTGAGTGCTGACAAATTGATGTTTTTGAACTGTGGTGTTTGAGAAGACTCTTCAGAGTCCCTTGGACTGCAAGGAGATCCAACCAGTCAATCCTAAAGGAAATCAGTCTTAAATATTCTTTGGAAGGACTGATGCTGTAGCTGAAACTCCAACAGTTTGGCCACCTGAAGTGAAGAACCAACTCATTTGAAAAGACTCTGATGCTGGGAAAGACTGAAGGCAGGAGGAGAAGGGGACAACAGAGGATGAGATCGTTGGATGGCATCCCCGACTCAATGGACACGAGTTTGAGTAAACTCTGGGAGTTGGTGATGGACAGGGAAGCCTGGCGTGCTGCAGTCTGTGGGGTCACCAAGAGTTGGACACAACTGAGCGACTGAACTGAACTGAACTGAACACAATATTATTAAAGAAATTATCCTTCAATTAAAAATAAATACATTTAATTAAAAAATTTCTCCTTATCTGGACCTTTCCAGTCAGCTAGGGAGACCATCTGCATTAGTCAAACTTACAGCCAACAGTCTGCNCTGAACTGAACTGAACACATTATTATTAAAGAAATTATCTTCAATTAAAAATAAATACATTTAATTAAAAAATTTCTCCTTATCTGGACCTTTCCAGTCAGCTAGGGAGACCGTCTGCATTAGTCAAACTTACAGCCAACAGTCTGCGGGCAATCAGAACCTCACCACGAGTCTCTGAAACTCTACAAGTTGCCAGGGCTGCATCCTTACTCGTCCTCGACTCTAAAGCGCTGAGCATCCAGTTCAGACTCGTGATCTGATGGCGAGACAAGGT
>SJYW01038723.1:0-22413 GCA_006410735.1 Raphicerus campestris
TTAGCCACTGAATTTCAGTAATAATATATGACAGTTTAAGAAACGACAGAAGATGCCATGAAACAGCAAGAAGTCAAAGCAGTACAGTTTTCTCTTGGCCATTAGCTTCTTTGTCCTCAATGGTATTTGACCTAGTTAGTTCAAATTATAAATAAGGATGTCTCCAAGAAAATGCCTGGCATTCATTTTGACACTTAATCTATTCCTGAGCTGCACTTTGACTTGGATCCTCATCCTCATCCTTTACCCAGACTTTGTGAATTTTATCACACTGTCTTTGATTCAGATTTCAGTTGGTCAGGCATGGAGTGATGGTCAAACAGAGTGGCAGTGAAAATTTCTATTATGGATATTAATTAGTGCCAGAGTCCTGCCCACACAGGATCCAGGGGAACCCTCAGGAGAAACAGTGTCTGCGAGGAAAATGATTTAGAGAGAGAGAGATAAAGAAAGAGTGTTGCAGATAAGAAAATAGAGGAGAGAAAGAGGCTGATATTCCTTGATTTACACAGAAAGCCAATAAAGCCCCAAGACAAGGAGCTTGCTCCATTCATGGAGGCCGCAGGTGCTCTCTCGATCTCCCGAGGGAGTGAAGATGCAGAATGCCTTCCCATTCAGGTCTTAGAAACCCAGGCAGATAAGTGAACGCAGAGAGCCTTTATGCTCCAAGGGATCAGCCTGAAAAAGAGAGTAAGAGATAGAAAGAAAGAAAAAGAAAGAAAGAAAGAAAGAAAGAAAGAAAGAAAGAAAGAAAGAAAACAAAAGACATGGGGTGATCAAGCTTCAGTGAGCGAGGCCCATCACTTTATTTTCAAAAGGGACTTTTATACCTTAACTTGTACATAGAGGGAAATGAAAGATGCAAGGTCATACAGAGTCAACCCAAACATTCCAGCAGTTTTGCCCTTATCAAAACCAGGATTTATTCTGCATACCGTTCCCACAAATGATGTTGTGTACATTATCTTCTGGCCCTGGAGGCCTGTGGACATTTTATGACCCTCTTTTGATAAAGGCTGCTCAACCAGAAAACTTATTTTCCCTCAAAGTGTTTTTTCTTTATATTTCTAATCTGTGTCAGCCTCAGAAAATGCTAAACAGAATTACATTTCTCATGGAGCAAAGGTGCAATGAGTTGCAAGAAAGAACCAATTAGCTCAAAGATCTGATGTGGTTAATTTCAAGGCTACACTTGTTTTTCTTACATTCCAACCATGTTAACTAATGCACTCCCAGGTGCACAGTGGATAAGAGATACGGGAACTTAGCAACAAGCATTGGCCCAATAATGAAATCTTACACCAGCACTACTCTAATAACTTTTAACTCTTTGAAAGGCCCTATGTTTTAGGCTTCCCATGCCTCTCACAGTTGGGAGGCTGTGAATAATCACATGCATAGCTGCAAGAGTCTGGATAAACCTGTCAAGCAAGCTAGAATGTTAACAGGGGGGTTTGATTTGAAATATTCCTCTCATGTCCGGGAGACTTATTAGCTAGTGCCCTAAATGATTTCTCCAGAGAAAGGTGGTTGGGGATAGCCCCCTGTTAGTGTCAGGAGAGTTGGTGAAAGGCACAAAATAGTAAGACAGATTCTGGTTTTGGGGTAGATGCTCGAGCTGGTCTACAGAGCCCCTCGAGTCCTAAAGCCTTGCTTATCAGGTCTCTTCCACATGACCTTGTCATGGGTGGGATGGCCCTTGCTGGCTCCTGGCAAATTAGTATTTAAAAATAGTGTTTTCAATTTTTTGTGAGATCAATGCATTAAATGCCAAATTCTCAGGGCAGGTATTAAGAATTGTGAGTTCAAAGGAAGTAGAAAGATTAAAAATGTTTATGCTTTTAAATTCCATGTTCGGTAAAATTGACCAGCTGCATCATGCTCTTGCATTCCTGCTGTTGCTTCAGTCATGTCCAGCTCTTTATAACCCGATGGACCATATCCCCAGACTCCTCTGTCCATGGGATTCTGCAGGCAAGAATACTGGAGAGGGTTGCCATGTCTGCCTCCAGGGGATCTTCCCAACCCAGGGATTGAACCTGAGTCTCCTGTGGCCCCTGCATTGTGGGCCAATTCTTTACCTCTAGCACCACCAGGCAAGCCTCTTAATATGGCAGTTCTTAGCATTTCTTGACTTGCAGCTGCATCACTCCAGTCTCTGCCACTGACTTCGCGTAACCATCTTCTCTGTATGTTTGTGTCCTCTCCTCTTCTTATGAGAAAACCAGTTATTGGATTTAGAGTGCACCTTAACCCAGTATTAGCTCATCTAGATCCTACCTTGATTTATTATATCTGTGAAAACCTTATTTCAAAATAAATTCACATTCTGAAGTTCCAAGTGGATATGAATTGGTGGGGAGCAGGGGGTAGGGAGCACTATTCAACCCACTATACTGGCCTAAATAGTCTCAACGGCTTCACTCAGGCTTACCAGATAGGAAAGAAACATAACAAAGCTAGAAGTTACTTAAAAAACAAAGCACACTAATGATTTGGCTGCTGTATTATAGGATTTGCTACATGCCTTATGACATTTTCTTTTTTCCCATTCATTGTCTAATAATTTCTATTCGGAATTTTTATATACTTCAAATATTCCATCAGGTTCCAGTAAATCATTACAAAAGAAATTTTGCTTTATGTCCTTTTCTTCTCATGAATTAAGTAATCCATTATAAATGCTTCTGCTTTTTGGTTTCTTGATTTTAAGGTATGTAAATGTGTAATGATTCAGATAAATAAAAAGAACAGATGGCAGGACCTTGAAGATCAAATTAACTTTGTATCTGTTTGGAATTTGGGGATGGCTTCATTATTTCCTTCTAATTTGTTCATTCTTTCCTGAATTACCTAGTGGGTGATTTTATGCACAATTGTGCAATATAAATATCTTATAGTAATAATAAACTATGATGCAGTTATAAAATAAAATCTGAAAATAATTCTGTGGCACTCTTAGAGTATTATTGTCATTATAGTTACATTTGTGGTTTTCCCCAACTAACATTGCGGCAGAGATACTCCTCAAGGACACACCAAAATTTTATTTGGTGTCAACAAATCTACTGTTTTGATAAGTTTGGTTTCAAATAATGTCTTAAGTACTGAATTACTATACATTAACTTTAAATATATCAACATGTTCTATTAGCTTGATAAGAATCCTCTATAAGCTTATAATATGATGTATATTTTATCTTCAGGAATTTTATGTTTAACAGGGACATTCTTTAAACAATCCTTAAGGACCACAGGGAGAATATGGAATCTTTTCATTGGTAATAATGCAAAATGTACTTTAAATGAAATTATCTCTAATCCTGTACTTCTCATTTTTGCTGGGTGAAAGTAAGAACTGCTGGAAATATATCTTTCAGTATCTGATGAGGGAGAGGATCCAGTATATTTTTCTCTCATTTTACTAACACCTTTTACAGTGCTGACTAGATTATTTCTATTTTAAATCAACAGATACTTATCCATAAGCTTGCAGTTGCCTGGGTATAAAATTAGGTCTGTGGTCATTAAATTGTTAGATGATTTCTCAGCAACATTGGATACCAGAAAAGAGGGACAACATAATAAAAGTGCTAAATGAATACACTGTCAAACTAAAATTTGTACCTTAATAAACCAAACCTGATTAATATTCAGAAGGCCAAATTAAGTATAGTTTTATACATAAAGGGAGACCATTTATCCCATGAATCCTCTACTAAAAGCACTATTAAAGGTGTACTTAAGCAAAAAGAAAAGCAAATACAGATTGAAATCATGGGATGCAAGAAATAAAGGGAGATCAAAAATTTAAGTTAAATTCTATCTGTGAAAGATAGAAATAACTAGGCATTTTTGGTTAAAAAGGATAAAGTTAACTTTCTAGATAAAAAACAATGAAAACAATCCAATAGTATGTTAGTAATTTAAACTTGGGTCGAAGGAAATGGCAACCAACTCCAATACTCTTGCCTGGAGAATCCCATGGACAGAGGAGCCTGGTGGGCTCCAGTCCATGCGGTCTCAAAGAGTTGAACATGACTGAGTGACTTCACTTTCACTCTCCTGTGTTTTAATGCAGGAATACGGAATAACTTTAGACACTTTACAAGAAAAATATATTTACAGATATTAAAAATTGAAGGCAACATGAAAGGGAAGAGATGTAGTCTAGAGATCCCAAATACACCAAGAAAAAAATCATATCAACTTTATTAACCAAACAGATATGATGAAATGAGAATAAAGGAAACAAACATGAAATAGCAAATCAGAGCATAGAATTAAGTCCAAATATATCAGTAATCATAATAAATGAATATGAATTAAAGACAGATAAAAATTACCTTCTACTTGCAAGGATCTCACTTGCAATAAATCTACCCAGAAAGTTTGAAGCTAAATAGAAAAAGATATACCATGCAAATATTGATCACAAGATATATTTTATCTTTGTCTATTATTAAAAATAACAGTAATGCCATAGAATTAATAATAGTGTTATTCATATGAGAGCACACTGAGTTTGAGGGGGAAAAATGAGAGTAATTCAACCTCTTAAAAAAAAGAAAAAATCCATCAAAAGGATATGACACTGATAAATTCTTAAGCACCTAATGACATAGCTTCAAACTGAGTTACAAGGAGAAATTGACAATAAACCATCAGGAAAGTTTTAGCATCCTCTATCAGAAAATGATACATCAGCAGACAAAAAGAAAAAAAATGAAAGATACAAGTAGCAAAAGTAATAGTTTTGATCTAGAAGATATTGAACGAATATATTAGTAATAATAGTATAGTTGTCATGTCATATATAGATCATGTCCTCTCTACACTTTTGTTACTTCCTTTCTTCTCCTTGCCAAGTATGGCATTCTTCACTTCTCCATGTCAGTGCAAATACTACTCAATTTTTGAAGCCCTACTCAAGACTTCTAAAGAAAGTGTACCATATCATTTGTATGGATCTCTCTCTTTTTAAAAATTACACGAAGCACTGTAATCTATATATTAGTTTGTCTCCTTAATTGCAANTAAACCATCAGGAAAGTTTTAGCATCCTCTATCAGAAAATGATACATCAGCAGACAAAAAGAAAAAAAATGAAAGATACAAGTAGCAAAAGTAATAGTTTTGATCTAGAAGATATTGAAAGAATATATTAGTAATAATAGTATAGTTGTCATGTCATATATAGATCATGTCCTCTCTACACTTTTGTTACTTCCTTTCTTCTCCTTGCCAAGTATGGCATTCTTCACTTCTCCATGTCAGTGCAAATACTACTCAATTTTTGAAGCCCTACTCAAGACTTCTAAAGAAAGTGTACCATATCATTTGTATGGATCTCTCTCTTTTTAAAAATTACACGAAGCACTGTAATCTATATATTAGTTTGTCTCCTTAATTGCAATTTTTTTTGTGTGCTAAGACTTGCATATTTATTGGTTCCATACAATGCCTGGAAATACTATTGTTGAAACATTTTCTCAATTCTCACTCTACTCTTTCCCAGAACCCAATACATCCTTACTATTTGAAACCAGATTTATTATGAACCAAATATAGGAATCAGGGGGAAGGAAACTTGACTCTTCAAGATGTTAGCACCATAGTAGAGTTATCTTTAAACAAATGTTGCAAACACCTCTTTGTGAGAGAATATTAATTTAGTCTCTGTTCTGCTACCAGAGAAAAGGGGGAATTACATTATAAATCATTGACTCTATAATATAATGGAAAGGAACAGCTTGAATGTTCCCACTGACACATATGGTTTGATTCATGAAACAATTTCTTCATACCTCTTAGGCTACTTACTGACTCCTCAATATAAATCTTTCTGAAGATTTCACAAAGGACTAGCCAATCACAGAAATGAAGAAAAAACTTTTATATAAAACAAATTTCCAAGGTTTAAACAAGAAATTGCTGCATGTATGTAAAAGCAAGTGACATAAAGACAATAATTTGCAAACAAGGTTCAAGGAACTCTGGGGATTTCATTGAACACTACGAGGCTAAGTGGCTTTCTCAGTCATTAATTTTACAAGCCTTCAGTAATCAATAGGCTAGTCTGCTACCAAATAAATGACTAGTGTTAAACAGCAGCCAGAAAAGGATACACTACTTTCACTCAGGTATTGACTAAGAATAACCAGGGAACAGAACCATTCCCTATAATTGAGTTGCCTAATGAATATTATTTGGGAAAAACATAAACTACTCAAAGAACAAGAATAGTAATTGGGACTAAGCTTAGGAAAGAGCCTTAATTTCTTTAAGCAGTGAAATTAAGAGTATGCAGTAAATTCCAATTTAGAGGAAATCTAATGTAATTAGAAGAACGTCTAAATTCACACCAATGGCAGTTGGAAATATCACTAACCAGATATAAAAACTTTGTGGTTTCTGACAAGGGGCAAAGCAGGGTTTCTTCCTGATTCTTTATGCCTATTCCTTATTTCTGGCTTCTACTGTTAGCAAGCTATTACTGTTTCTCCTTTTAATTGTCATTCTTTTCACTTGATTGTATTTTACATTTATTCTTCCTTCCAACACTGATATATTTGAAGGGTTAATGTTCATATATTAAGAAAAAAAAGCACATGGGAAACTCTTTAAAGCAGCTGGGTACATGGGAATAAAAATTGGCTTCTCTTCCTATTTTCTGGCAGAGAGATATAATCTTTCCTAACTCTGAAGCTCATAAAGCTTTTTTCCATATATCTCATATGGCAATTCAATTATTGTACTTTATGTTATATTTTCTTATGTAATATAATTATTTAATAATAAAATTCCCAAAGTTAATCATCTGTTTATTGCTCATGTGTTATAAAATCACATGATTTTATTGATTTGAAGCCTAGCACATTATTATTGATTTTAAATGCTTTATTCACTCATTACATAAATGATGCTTCAATTCAACAAAATACTACTATGGGTGGATTTGTGTAGATAGACTTAAATCATGACAAGCGCCCATTTTGTTGAGCTAGTCTTACTGTGCTGGAAAGTAAGGATTGCTTGTCTAATGCTCTTCTTACTGTAATCCTGAAATTTGGATATAATATACATTCTATCAAAATTCTTGTAATTTATTTAATATGAAAATGAAAGTGTTAGTGGCTCAGTTGTATCCTATTCTTTGCAAACCCATGGACTGTAACATTCCAGGTTCCTCCGTCCATGGAATTCTCCAGGCAAGAATACTTGAATGGGTTTCCATTTCCTTCTCCAAAGTGTTCCAGACCCAGGGATCCAACCTGGGTCTCCTGCATTGGCAGGCAGATTTTTTTTACCATCTGAGCCATCAGGGAAGCACCGCCCCCTCCTTTTTTTTTTTTTTTAACAAAATAATTTCATTTAATATAAACATAGTCAAACACCCTTAATTTGAATGAACTGGAAGGAAAACTGAATTGGTAAATACTTGCCTTAGCTGGACTCCCCCTGGTAGCACTAATGGTAAAGAACCTGTCTGCCAATGCAGGAGACAGAAGAGATGCCAGTTCAATCCCTGGATGGGAAAGATCCCCTGGAAGAGGGTATGGCAACCCACTCCAGTATTCTTGCCTGGAGAATCTCATGGACAGAGGAGCCTGGTGGGCTACTGTCCACTGGGTTGTGAAGAGTGGGACATGACATGAGTGAGCTAGCATGAATGCACACAAGCAAAGGACACACAATAGCTGCAATTATTATATACTCAGATATTGTCTGGCGGAGTTTTAATTAATAGATAAGGATGATCTCTAATTAGCTCATCAAAATACTAGTCTGAACAGCCTCAGCACTGCACGTATTGCAATTACATTGTTTGTAAGTAAATAGATACTTCTAAAGCACTTAAAGACCAGTTTGCATTCTTAGCAGAATAGAGGTGCCCTCAACCTTTTTAATTATGTAATTTGTTTAGCTAGCCTCTCTTCTTCTTAAGAGAGTAAATGAAAAAAAAAAAGTGTACAATAGGTTTATCTCAGTTGATATTCTGACTCTTTCCACATTACCAGTTAGAATTAATGTAGTTTCTTGAAAGTGAAAAAAGTGTCATTTTTCAGTCGTGTCTGATTGGACCCCCATGGACAATAGCCTGCCTGGCTCCTCTGCCCATGGGATTCTCCAGGCAAGAACACTGGAGTTGGTTGCCCTTCCCTTCTCCAGGGAATCTTCCTGACCCAGGGATTGAACCCGTCTCTCACATTGCAGGCAGATTTGTTACACTCTGAGCCCCCAGGGAAGTAAATATCATATGCCAGATAACTGCACAGGGTTGTAGAAATACAGAGCTAGAAGAAAACCTTCTGCTTGAATCAGTTATTCCAACTCTCTCATTTTATAGATGGGGAAGAAATCGATTTATTATATGGATTCCATGTTTAGTCACAGGCTAGGGAAGCCTTTTCTTTGGGTGTCTCTGAGTTGTAATTCTGTGCTTATTGAAAAGTTAATAAGTAATGTGAGTTAACAAATAAAACACAAAAGGGGAGAGAGGGTATTAACTATTAATTTGGTATAGTGACCTGATGTAATTCTACACTGAAAGCAAATAAATTCTAATTTTCAATTCATTCTATTCTGCAAAATATTTTTGGCATACTACACCAAGATCATTCAGTCACATTTGATTGGGATTTTTGTTAGTTCTCTGTTGTTATAGAGAGGTGCTCCCAGGTGTTGGGAATAGAAAGCAAATGAAATAGAGGTGGTAATGTTAGAGGTTTGCAAAGCCTCTTAAAGCAGTACTGTGGAAGGACTCCACCCAGTCTGGCATGTGTGTGCATGAAAGATGGCTTCTTGGAAGAGGCAGTGAAGGAACAAAGTCCTTTCAGGTAAGCCAGAGTGGGCCTGACATAGTCACTCAACAGTAGTCCCTAACCTTTTTGGCGCCAGGGCCCAGTTTCCTGGAAGACAATTTTTCCATGGGCAGGGGGCAGGGATGGTTTACATTTTGCCACAGCTCACCTCCTGCTGTGTGGCCCAGTTTCTAACAGGCTGGCATCCATTTGTGGCTCTGGGGGCTGGAGAAGGAAAAGAAGGAAATGTTACCAAATACAAGTCCACGTGCCTGATGCAGTGAGGCCAAACACAGCAAAACATTGGAGTTGGAGCCAAGAAAGGTTATTGCAGGAACAAACAGGGAGAACAGGTGTTGTCTCGCTCAGTCAGTGCTCGGGAATCTTGTGCTTGGCCTGAAGTTTCCATCCTCCCCCTGACTTGAGGCTTTTGTTGTTTAGTCCCTAAGTCTTGTCCGACTCTTTTGCAACTCCATGGACTGTAGCCCTCCAGCTCCTCTGTCCATAGGATTTCACAGGCAAGAATACTGGAGTGGGCTGCCATTTCCTTTTCTGAGTTCTTCCTGACCCATAGATCAAATCTTCACCCCTGATTTGGCAGGCAGTTTCTTCATCATTAAACCACCTGGGAAGCCCAGGTTGGAGCTTTAGTTCTGCAGAGAAACTCAAAGATATTGTTAGGTATATTCCTTGAGGAGGAACCAGGACCTTGTGCCAGGGGTGAATTTCTTGAACTGTTCTTCATTTATTTCTGCATTGATTCCCTCTCTTCTCTGATTAGCAACTATTTAAACCTACTCTTTTGAAAGTCCTTTGAACCCAGGAGGCTGAATGAAGACTATTTCCTACAAACAAGAAATGCACCACCCACAAAGGCTTTTGTAGTCAGGAGGGCCCCTTAGGGTCCTGCTCAGTTTCAGAAATAGCAGTTGAAAAATATTTCTGTTTATTTAGTTGGTCTCCTCTGGTCTGGGATTATTTCCCTCTTGAGCAATGAGGGCTTCTTACACTTTCTGATGAAGATGGTAGCTGGAACACTGAGGAATTCTGCTTTAGTAGTTTCCCAGGGGTCAATATGTGGCCTCTTTGGGGTAGCTTTTAAAACAATGTATGAGCTTTCTAATCAAATAAGTTGAGGGATTTTCATTATAGGATTTTTTAATTAGTAAGTAAACACCTACCATCCCATACTGGATACTTCAAACATCTAAATTTCTCAGTTACGAAATGGGGCAACTCTATTTTCATGGCAAGGAATGATGTCTTCAAAGTTGCAGGAGATCCTCACTGAGGAATATAGTGAATAATTTTAAGATAAGAGAGCATTATATTGTGTTTATATGTGGGAAATTGTATCTATCATAAAATTAAATGTATTATAATGTGTCCGCCTTCTCTGTCCATATGTCTCTTCATTTTGTTTTTCAGTTAGTGCCTTCCTGAATGTTCTTTTTTGAGACATTTGAGGAAATTAGGAGACTGATATATGAAGAAGAGTCACCTTAAATGCTTTCACATTTCTTGCTGTATGAATATCATGAAACAGTTGTGTATGTACACTTTTTATGGGACATTAAGTATTATTTTGGATCTAAGCCTAGGTAGTCAGAATGGATGAAAAATTTTATTATGAGGTTTTATATTTTTTTGCTATGATAAGACATTTATTAGACTGCATTCCCTGGATTGCATGCTTAGGAATTTTGTACATTTTTATGACTTCTCTGTGAAATACTTATATCTGTGTCATGTGTCATCTGAGAACTAGAATTTTTACCTTTTTATGCTTTCATTTCTCTAGTCATGTTTCTGACAGCTGCCCCTTCCCTCCCTCTCTAATCACCAATATAAACCTCTAGCTCAAACATCATCAAGCAGGTGATCAGTGGTGGTCACTGATAAATGTTATGGAATGAGGAAAATCAGATTTGAGAGGCTTAGCTCTGAAAAGGAAACCAGGTTCACACTCTCATTTAAAATCTTCTGTGGCCTCATGACATTATCACAGTCCATTTTATTTGATGCTTTCATGACTTTCAACTATTTTAAACGTCAAGCCTTTACTTTTGATCCTTTTTTTTTTTTTTAACTGTGGATGTATTGACAAATATTGGTAACATAGGTCATACTTGTCTTCTCCAAATAAAACACAAGGGGCAGTGAAATGATAGGTTTTGGAGCTGCAAAAGCGCTTATAAATCATTCCACTTAACTTTTTATAAGCACTTCCCTGGTGGCTCAGATGGTAAAGCATCTGCCTATTATGCAGGAGACCTGGGTTCAATCCTTAGGTCGGGAAGATCTCCTGGAGAAGGAAATGGCAACCCACTCCAGTATCCTTGCCTGGAAAATCCCATAGACAGAGGAGCCTAGTAGGCTACAGTCCATGGGGCCGCAGAGTTGGACACAACTGAGCGACTTCACTTTCTAACTTTTTATAAACACTGCCGTGGGATAGTTCAGTTTCAGAAACAGACCTCCTGCATTTTGTCCAGAGTTTATTAGCTATATTTTAGTGCTTCTACATAAGTGCATTCTATTTAACTAAAATTTACGAAGTGGGTTCTATGAACCAAGAATTGATAATACAGAAATGTAAAACACACACCGGCACACCCTTGCATATACATGTATGTATGCACAGTTCCTCTACTGGAGAATCTTAAGCTCTATCTAGTACCAAGAGTGGATGGGAGGGGAAATGCATAACAGACTGCTTTCCAAACCTAAGGTGAAGAAAGTGAAGTGAAAGTCGTTCAGTCACGCCTGACTCTTTGTGACCCTATGGACTATACAGTCCTTGGAATTCTCTAGGTCAGAATACTGGAGTGGGTAGCCTTTCCCTTCTCCAGGGGATCTTCCCAACCCAGTGATCAAACCCAGGTCTCCCACATTACAGGTGGATTCTTTACCAGCTGAGCCACAAGGGAAGCCCCCAAATTGAGGTAATTATGTCTAATTGATGAAGGTGCTTTTTCCTCTGCTGAATTTAGAAACAGCTTCACTACCTACCCTTCTGTAGCTCTTTAGGAGTCCACTATTTGAGTTTTGTCATGCAACTGAAACCTTTTTGTCAGCAAAGGATTAGTAGTTTTCTTAAAGAATGACATCTTAGAAGACAAAGGAACACATAATTACAACAGTGCTAATAATAGATATCATTTATTACTAAGCTGTAGGTTCTAGGCAAAAAATAATTAAAGAAAAATTGCTTATATGTGAATCACCTAATATCAACTCACTGTGTTCTGAACTTCAAAAAACAAGATCTCTCAGTGCTCTATAAGTGAATTTAGCTTCACTCTTCTACTTCATCCCAAGTTTTTGACCTATATCATATTTTTAGGTCATGCATCATAAAAGACTTTGTAACTTTTGAGTTTTATCCTAGGACATCTATGTAAAAACAAACCAGCCAGGTCTAATTTGCTCTTCAGTTTGTTGAAAAACATATTACTGCCCTTGTTGATTGGAGAAGGAAATGGCATCCCACTTCAGTGTTCTTGCCTTGGAGAATCCCAGGGATGGGGGAGCCTGGTGGGCTGCCGTCTACGACGTCGCATAGAGTCGGACATGACTGAAGCGACTTAGCAGCAGCAGCAGCAGCAGCCCTTGTTGGTCAGAGAAGACAATGGTGCACCACTCCAGTACTCTTGCCTGGAAAATCCCATGGATGGAGGAACTTGGTAGGCTGCAGTCCATGGGGTCGCTAAGAGTCAGACACCACTGAGCGACTTCACTTTCATGCATTGGAGAAGGAAATGGCAACCCACTCCAATGTTCTTGCCTGGAGAATCCCAGAGATGGGGGAGCCTGGTGGGCTGCCATCTATGGGGTTGCACAGAGTCGGACATGACTGAAGCTACTTAGCAGCAGCAGCAGCCCTTGTTGATGCAAAGAATGCTGGGGGGAGGAGAATAGTAGAGAAGACCTTTCAGACTTAGGCATGTACTATTGCTTGGTTTTGGATTAAGGAAAGGAATGACCCTTGTGGGTTTAAAAGCTTTGAGTAAGGAAGGAGGCATCTGTAAGCTGAGTGGTGGTCAAGAGGCTGCAGAGAGTAAAGAAGCTTATATATCTTCCTCATTGTGTCTGTCCTCGGGAACACAGCGGTATGTACATTGCATGTAATGGTACATGTATTGCCTCCAGTGATTCTTGTTCCTCAATGGGAGGGGCCACCAGAAAAGCTATGTTCTCAGGATTACAATTTTTTTTCTGAATCTTTGGGAAAAAGAGAAAGAAGCAGAGAAAATGGAAGCTTAGTGTGAGCTGCTGACAGGAAAACACATTTTACAAATCTGCTTCTTCTTGAATGGCAATTGAATCAACTTATCGTTGTCAAGCTTTAAGTAAATGAGTTCTTGCAGTTGGCAAAATTGAATAGGAAATGCTTTAATTTTGTTCTGGCTGTGGTCCAACAACAAGAGAGATTTTTCAAGTGTAGAATTACAGAGCTGTGCTGATCGACTCCAAGTGAACTCTATGTAGGTTAAGCTCTCCAGGCAGGGCTTGCTGTTTGCTCATGGCAACTAGGTGACAGGTAGGTGGCTGAAAGCTTGAGAACACTAGGTTTTCAAGTGACACATAGACCATCTGCCTTTCTGTTGTTGTTTAGTCGCTAAGTCCTGTCTGACTCTTTGCAACCTTAGGGACTGTAGCCTGCCAGGCTCCCCTACCCATGAAATTTTCCAAGCAAAAATACTGGGATGGGCTGCCATCTCCTTCTCCAGGGGATCTTCCCGAGCAAGAGACTGAACCTGCATTGGCAGAGAGATTCTTTACTACTGTGCCACCAGGGAAGCTCCATCTTTGTCTGTTAGTACTTAATAAAAATGTTCAAAAAAACTATTTTTATTAGTACCTGGAGAAAATTGTTATTCAAATTGGGTGTCACTTTGTCCTCAGTCAAAAGGTTTTTGATGGTTATTCATAATGTTAAAACTTCCAGATATTACATATTCAGCAATAATTTTGATTGGAACTCATGGTCAGGAGAATCTATTGGTTGAAGAGAGTCTTTTAAAGGCTTCTGGTTGGCTGATTCATGTTTTCTCGGCATCTTGATTAAAGAAACCTGTATCTTTACTTTTACAGTCACATTTTGATTATATGAGTCAGGATTCTGACCAGGATTATTGACCAAACTTGAGGACTGGTCAGTTGAAGGGAGCACAAAAGGTATTTTTTAAAAAGGCTGTGTGAGGATGTGGGAGGATGCCAGGATTTCAGTCAAAGAATTTTTTTTCAGAATGTATGTTTAGTAGAGGTTCAAAAGGAAAGGAAAGCAGAATATGGTTCCTTTCCTTTAATCTTTTCTTACTGGATGTTATTTAAGGTTTCTGAGGATTTCACTCCAGGAGTATTTATTTTGTATTTAAAAAAGAGCTGGGTTATTAGCTATGTGCCACATAGCAGTTTAACCATATTTAATATTTGAATTCTTCCTGAGATTTAATCACCTCCATTTTACTTTAGAAATCCCACTATACGACTTGCCTGGCAATACAGCTTTTATATTCCCATTTACTTTTATACGATTCCCATTTTCTAGTGAACAGTCTGCTGTCAAGGCCATTCCCAAATCAATTTCTGAGTGTTGGATACTCAGGATGATGCATCTCCATTTGGGGAAATTTACTATAAGTTTTGTTGTGAGAAACGAATCCTTGTGTCACTCTCCTGCTAGAGGCAGTGAGTCACCAAAGAATGAAGCAGAATTAACGTGGGACATCTGTTTGACCCAGCAAGTTCCTTCCTTGGGGAACTGTGGAATTTCAGCAGCATGGTATTGTAGTTTTTACACATAAAATCCAGGGAAATATGAGATGGTCACAGTGGTGCATTGGAGCTGCCTATTAAAAGTGGACTCTGCACACCTCTTTCTGACTCACAGCTGAATGGAATCATGTTGGTAGCTTGATATGGGCCATGGTTGGAGTATTTATACTAGGACATCAGTGAATACTACCAATAATTGATTTCGTTGTTTTAATTCCCTTCCTGGAGAGCAAATTGTTAAGCATTTGCTAGTTCAAGCCCGGAGAAGGCATTGGCACACCACTCCAGTACTCTTGCCTGGAAAATCCCATGGATGGAGGAGCCTGGCAAGCTGCAGTCCATCGGGTCGCACAGAGTCGGTCAGACACTGAAGTGATTTAGCAGCAGCAGCAGCAGGAGTGCGAGCCAGGGCCAGTGTGCCTACAACACTGATTTTTTTTTTNGTTTTGGAGCTGCAAAAGCGCTTATAAATCATTCCACTTAACTTTTTATAAGCACTTCCCTGGTGGCTCAGATGGTAAAGCATCTGCCTATTATGCAGGAGACCTGGGTTCAATCCTTAGGTCGGGAAGATCTCCTGGAGAAGGAAATGGCAACCCACTCCAGTATTCTTGCCTGGAAAATCCCATAGACAGAGGAGCCTAGTAGGCTACAGTCCATGGGGCCGCAAAGAGTTGGACACAACTGAGCGACTTCACTTTCTAACTTTTTATAAACACTGCCCTGGGATAGTTCAGTTTCAGAAACAGACCTCCTGCATTTTGTCCAGAGTTTATTAGCTATATTTTAGTGCTTCTACATAAGTGCATTCTATTTAACTAAAATTTACGAAGTGGGTTCTATGAACCAAGAATTGATAATACAGAAATGTAAAACACACACCGGCACACCCTTGCATATACATGTATGTATGCACAGTTCCTCTACTGGAGAATCTTAAGCTCTATCTAGTACCAAGAGTGGATGGGAGGGGAAATGCATAACAGACTGCTTTCCAAACCTAAGGTGAAGAAAGTGAAGTGAAAGTCGTTCAGTCACGCCTGACTCTTTGTGACCCTATGGACTATACAGTCCTTGGAATTCTCTAGGCCAGAATACTGGAGTGGGTAGCCTTTCCCTTCTCCAGGGGATCTTCCCAACCCAGTGATCAAACCCAGGTCTCCCACATTACAGGTGGATTCTTTACCAGCTGAGCCACAAGGGAAGCCCCCAAATTGAGGTAATTATGTCTAATTGATGAAGGTGCTTTTTCCTCTGCTGAATTTAGAAACAGCTTCACTACCTACCCTTCTGTAGCTCTTTAGGAGTCCACTATTTGAGTTTTGTCATGCAACTGAAACCTTTTTGTCAGCAAAGGATTAGTAGTTTTCTTAAAGAATGACATCTTAGAAGACAAAGGAACACATAATTACAACAGTGCTAATAATAGATATCATTTATTACTAAGCTGTAGGTTCTAGGCAAAAAATAATTAAAGAAAAATTGCTTATATGTGAATCACCTAATATCAACTCAGTGTGTTCTGAACTTCAAAAAACAAGATCTCTCAGTGCTCTATAAGTGAATTTAGCTTCACTCTTCTACTTCATCCCAAGTTTTTGACCTATATCATATTTTTAGGTCATGCATCATAAAAGACTTTGTAACTTTTGAGTTTTATCCTAGGACATCTATGTAAAAACAAACCAGCCAGGTCTAATTTGCTCTTCAGTTTGTTGAAAAACATATTACTGCCCTTGTTGATTGGAGAAGGAAATGGCATCCCACTTCAGTGTTCTTGCCTTGGAGAATCCCAGGGATGGGGGAGCCTGGTGGGCTGCCGTCTACGACGTCGCATAGAGTCGGACATGACTGAAGCGACTTAGCAGCAGCAGCAGCAGCAGCCCTTGTTGGTCAGAGAAGACAATGGTGCACCACTCCAGTACTCTTGCCTGGAAAATCCCATGGATGGAGGAACTTGGTAGGCTGCAGTCCATGGGGTCACTAAGAGTCAGACACCACTGAGCGACTTCACTTTCATGCATTGGAGAAGGAAATGGCAACCCACTCCAATGTTCTTGCCTGGAGAATCCCAGAGATGGGGGAGCCTGGTGGGCTGCCATCTATGGGGTTGCACAGAGTCGGACACGACTGAAGCTACTTAGCAGCAGCAGCAGCCCTTGTTGATGCAAAGAATGCTGGGGGGAGGAGAATAGTAGAGAAGACCTTTCAGACTTAGGCATGTACTATTGCTTGGTTTTGGATTAAGGAAAGGAATGACCCTTGTGGGTTTAAAAGCTTTGAGTAAGGAAGGAAGCATCTGTAAGCTGAGTGGTGGTCAAGAGGCTGCAGAGAGTAAAGAAGCTTATATATCTTCCTCATTGTGTCTGTCCTCGGGAACACAGCGGTATGTACATTGCATGTAATGGTACATGTATTGCCTCCAGTGATTCTTGTTCCTCAATGGGAGGGGCCACCAGAAAAGCTATGTTCTCAGGATTACAATTTTTTTTCTGAATCTTTGGGAAAAAGAGAAAGAAGCAGAGAAAATGGAAGCTTAGTGTGAGCTGCTGACAGGAAAACACATTTTACAAATCTGCTTCTTCTTGAATGGCAATTGAATCAACTTATCGTTGTCAAGCTTTAAGTAAATGAGTTCTTGCAGTTGGCAAAATTGAATAGGAAATGCTTTAATTTTGTTCTGGCTGTGGTCCAACAACAAGAGAGATTTTTCAAGTGTAGAATTACAGAGCTGTGCTGATCGACTCCAAGTGAACTCTATGTAGGTTAAGCTCTCCAGGCAGGGCTTGCTGTTTGCTCATGGCAACTAGGTGACAGGTAGGTGGCTGAAAGCTTGAGAACACTAGGTTTTCAAGTGACACATAGACCATCTGCCTTTCTGTTGTTGTTTAGTCGCTAAGTCCTGTCTGACTCTTTGCAACCTTAGGGACTGTAGCCTGCCAGGCTCCCCTACCCGTGAAATTTTCCAAGCAAAAATACTGGGATGGGCTGCCATCTCCTTCTCCAGGGGATCTTCCCGAGCAAGAGACTGAACCTGCATTGGCAGAGAGATTCTTTACTACTGTGCCACCAGGGAAGCTCCATCTTTGTCTGTTAGTACTTAATAAAAATGTTCAAAAAAACTATTTTTATTAGTACCTGGAGAAAATTGTTATTCAAATTGGGTGTCACTTTGTCCTCAGTCAAAAGGTTTTTGATGGTTATTCATAATGTTAAAACTTCCAGATATTACATATTCAGCAATAATTTTGATTGGAACTCATGGTCAGGAGAATCTATTGGTTGAAGAGAGTCTTTTAAAGGCTTCTGGTTGGCTGATTCATGTTTTCTCGGCATCTTGATTAAAGAAACCTGTATCTTTACTTTTACAGTCACATTTTGATTATATGAGTCAGGATTCTGACCAGGATTATTGACCAAACTTGAGGACTGGTCAGTTGAAGGGAGCACAAAAGGTATTTTTTAAAAAGGCTGTGTGAGGATGTGGGAGGATGCCAGGATTTCAGTCAAAGAATTTTTTTTCAGAATGTATGTTTAGTAGAGGTTCAAAAGGAAAGGAAAGCAGAATATGGTTCNTGTTGTACACCTGAAACTAATATAAAGCTCTATGTTAATTATCCTTTAATAAAGCAAATAGTAAAAATAATTTATGAATCTTGGTCTCCACCTTACAGTTTCTGGTCAATGGGTGGGGGTTTAAAACAAATTGAGAGGATGCTATACTCTGGGCCAGTATTTTTGAGCATGATTTATGAGATCACATTAGTCCTGCAAAAATATTTCTTGAAAAAGTATCTGGGGTAAAATAAATTCGAGAAACACTGCATAATGTAATGCCTTTTATAGACGAACATATTAAAGGTGCTGGGATATCCTAAATGAAAGAATGAGTTTAACCTTCTTTATTCCCGTGTTTCTTTGATTCAATTAGTCCCTCAATCACTTTTGCTAGGATCTGTTTTAACAGCTCAAAGTACTGGCATTCTGTGTTAAAAATTCAGAAGCTGTGAGTTATTTTTTATAGTCACTAAATTATCCATGAAGTGGTCTAAGAACATTAACCCTTTATTATTTAAGCACAGGCATTCACTTGTGAAATTGCTGAGGGAATAAGGGTACATATTTTGCCTGCATAATTGGCTAATTTCATCAAGCCAGCTGACATGGGCACTATCAATGGGTTGTACATATTGTGTTACCCGACTCCAGCATTTAATCTAGGTGAAGAGCACTTCCGCAGAGCTGTGCAGTGTGTAACATGCCAAGCCTTCTATGGCTGTTCTCTCCTATAAGCAAGGAAGCTAACCCTGTGATTTTGCTTACACTGGCGTCGGAAATCAACCTTGGAATGATCTTGCGCAGCTTATGACTCTGAATAGTAGGCCCCTAAAATTCTGTCTAGGATAAGACTGTACAAAACAGTTGGGTTTCAATAAAATAATGATTTCCATAAGTCATGCACTAAAACTTAACCATTTAAAAATGAATGTATTTTGTTTGCTGTTCTGAGAAGCAGAACTGATCAGCAGATACGTTACTGGTCAAAGTGTAGTTCTTTTATCATTTCATAAGAGTTATTGATCATCATGTGGCAGGTGACATGCTTGGTTCTAGAGTCACAAAGGAAAAAAAGACATGGTTTCTGCTTTTCAAAAAGGGCAACTTAACAGATGGTTGTAGCACATTGTGGTAGTAATTCCAATTGAAATAGGTGTGAGGGACAATTGGAACATAAAATATAAAGTACCTGACACNTGTATTTTGTTTGCTGTTCTGAGAAGAAGCAGAACTGATCAGCAGATATGTTACTGGTCAAAGTGTAGTTCTTTTATCATTTCATAACAGTTATTGATCATCATGTGGCAGGTGACATGCTTGGTACTAGAGTCACAAAGGAAAAAGAGACATGGTTTCTGCTTTTCAAAAAGGGCAACTTAACAGATGGTTGTAGCACATTATGGTAGTAATTCCAATTGAAATAGGTGTGAGGGACAATTGGAACATAAAATATAAAGTACCTGACCCTGGCCTTGAGAAATCAGGAAAAATTTCCCAGCTGAAACTTCTCTGGTTCTGTTTGGTTTCCAGTTTTCTTCTGAAACCCTGTGCTGACTCTGCTATTCAGTTACCAAGAGAAAGTTTAGATTTTGCTGCCTTGCATGTGCTCATATGCTTTTTCCAAAATAAATTGTGTTTATGTAATAATTTTTACCTTTTCTCCTCACTCATCATTTCCATTCTGATATTACTTTGAATTATACCCCCCACAATAGTCTTAGTTTCAGCTGAGTATTCACATTTCTGGTACAAGCTAATAGAATTTTTCATTTGCTTTTGGTTTGCAGATGTTGAACACATGGCTCTTAAACATAGCATTATTCTTAGAAGGATGACAGTCTTCAAACATTTTGATTAGTACCTCAATTTTATCCACTTCTCCATATTGAAGTAAGCTTGTGTTTTATATCTTCTCTGCTTCATCTCCTACATAAAGCTCTAGGATTCAGGAAAGCAATTTTTGTCTCTAGTTTTATATCAACCAAACTACTGTGAGACTTTCAGAAAGGGTTGATAACTTTTAGTGCCAGAAATGAAATATTTCACTTGATTTTTTACAGAGCTCGAAGAAATACACCTGCCTCAAGAATAGATACACATTGTCTATTTGCAATCTCTTGCATTTGTGTAGCATTTTACAGTTGGTAAGATATTTTACCTGCATTATTTCACTTAATTCTCCATTGTCATATGAAATGTGAGGAAACTGGAGCTTAGTAAGGTTGAGTGTTATTCCAGATAGTACAGCTAGTTAGTGACAAAACCAGGACTTAGAGCCTTCAGCCTCCAGTTTTGAAGCTCTTTCCATGTTGCATAGATACATTGCTATATATAAAGTATTTTAAAAAGAGACCAAGATAGAGTGGAATTTTTGTTTGGTAATAGAAATGCAAAAATTGCTAGTATTATTTTTAATTGTCTGGGTGGATGATATTATATATGGCATGAAAAAAAGAAAATAACAATAGTAAGTTGAATGTGGTAGAATTTGGTGAAGCAGGGCAAGAAGGTGGAGCTGATTTACTGTTTAATGAAGCAGCATTGTAGGCAGCAGGTCAGGTTGGGAAAAAGAAAAAAGTAGGAAAGACAGGATGCTATCGAGTGGGGAATGGACATAGACAGGAAGCTGGTCAAAGAGACAGAGCCCCAAACAAAGGCTATAGTTGCACCTTCATTCTGAGGTTGGAACCTGTTACAGGCTGATTGTCCTGAGCCAAAGTTGATGCTACAGGTACTGGCCAGTGAGGAAACTATAGTCAGCATATGGCTGGTTCTTGACAAATCATCAGGGATTCGGTGTAGTTCAGTCACACAAGTCATGTCCTTGTGTCCAGGTAAAAGAGCACTATGAGTAAGAGGGGGTAACTGGAAAGTGGCTGATAGATTTAAGTTTCTTGAGGATGCTTTAAAGAATGAAGAGCCACATGAAGATGTGACTCCAAGGCACACAATTGGCATTATGCTATAAACCCAAGCAATAATCTGATTTGCTAATTTTTTATAAGTTTAATCAATTTTAAGTTGACCAGGATACCATAGTAGTAAGAGACTTTAACTTTCTCTGTCCTTAACAAATGAATGAGATGTCTCAAATTACTTAATATTAGAGAACACACACACCCTTTTTAGTGTCATGTAATAGTTTTCAAAAGTTAGATTTTATTGAGGTTTATTTTTGGCTTAAAACTCAGAAAATAAAGTCACATTGTCTTGCAATAGTTGTATAAAACTGTAAATAAATTAGAAATCGAAACACTGAATCACACAGATATTTTAAACAACTTTATCACCCTATAATAAATTGTACATATATAAGGTACACAGTTTAGTAAGATAAATGTCTACATTCATGAAACCATGAATAAGGAACATGTTGAACTTATTTTCTTTGTGTCCTTTAAAAATCCCTCCTATCCACCCACTTCCTGTCTCTAAAAATCTCTCCCTTTAAGTGACGTTGGATCAAAAGGGAAGCTAAATGCTAACAATCTGAGACTGATCATTCTAAAGCAGTTTTATATAGAAATGTTATATATACATGTTGAACTGACAAAGTAGGCACTAGGAGTTCAGAGAAGGAAGATTTCAGGAAAAGAAGACATGTTTAGAAACAATTCTTAGAGTCAGTTGAACTTGACTTTACCCTGGAACAGATGGAATCAGTTGGGAGGGCATTAGCTTTGAGGCAAGAGGACTACAAAGCCAAGGTAGGAATGAAGGCTGAGTGATCCTAGGAGCGTGAGAAGACTTTTTTGGACTCAAGCAGAAGTAGGATGCTGATGATCTGTAGAAAATAGAGTTTAGCTACTTTGCAGAGGCTCTTGAAAATGAAGCTGAGTATAGACTTAAGATAATGAAAAAAATGAGGCTTTTTTTTTAAAAAACTAGAGAAAAGGATCCACTTTATTCATTTATCATTTATTTAAATTATTTTTAATGAATGCTAACTATATGTTGGGCACTATTTAAGTCTAATGGATATGCTTTTAATATATGGCCATTTGGAAGGGCACTGTCTACTGTGTGTCTTTGTATGGATTTGTTTTTAAATAATCTTTATTTTAGAAAAATTTTACATTTATAGAAAAACTATAAGAATATTACAGACTCCTATATACCTTTTATCCATTTTACTCTCTTGTTGATACCCTATTATTGTTGCATCTGTCAAAGCTCAGAAACTGACACTAGTACTTTACTATTAACCAAAGGCCAGACTTAACTGCATTTTCTTAGTTTATATAGAGTCTTTTTTTTTTTTTTTTTTTTT
>SJYW01038723.1:50871-69247 GCA_006410735.1 Raphicerus campestris
ACTCTTTTGTGAATGATGTCACTCACCAACTGGCTTCCACTCTTCTTGTTGCTGTCTTCTACATCTCTGTACCCCAGCCTAGATACCTCTATGAGCTCTCGTTCCATGTATCCAGTTTCTTCAGTAGCATCATCATCCTCCCAGTCTCTTGGCCTAGTAACCTATAAAATCATCCTTGATATTTTCCCCATCTGATTTATCTTCAGCCTTATTGAATGTGTTTCCTAGTTATCTGTACAGTCTGAACTATTTTCATCTCAGTTTTCCTTGCCTTAATCGAGGCTTTGCTCATCTCATGTGAAAGTGTCTTGCGTGAAAGTTTGCCTCTCTACTTTCTCTCAGTCTCTTTCTCACACACACAAGCACACCTTCCTCCAGAAAAATCACTTGCTAAGGCAGATGATCCTGTCGCTTCCAGCTACATGCTTAGAATCTTTCAAAAGGTTACTTTATTTTAGAATTATTTTACTCTATCAGACCCTGATCCTTTTGTTAAGGGCAGAATGATATTTTCTTAATTTAAATTTTTTATGCCTGATACAATACCTGGAATATAATAGAAACATAATTCATTTTTCATAAAAGAATAGCCAGTAATCTCTAGAATAATTTATTGAATTTATTAACTAATTACATATACATTTACTCCTTTTATTGAAGTTACTATTTCAAGCTGAATGGAATAACTTATGGAGCTGATTTATTAAAGCAGCATTTGTAAGTTAAATTTATCCTAACTCTGGTGGAAGCTCAGGTGGTTGACAAGCGTGACTTAAAACATAGATTTCCTACGCAGTTTCACAAATTGAGTAGACACTTGTTATCACCACATAAGATACTTAAAAATGCTTTTAGTGATATTGAATTGGAGGGAAAGAAGACACTTGTGTATTTTCTTAGACCCAAAGAGGCGGCTGACAGTGTAAAATGCAGCAACTGGAGTGTAGATTTTGCACAGAAAGCCATCTTAGATTAAGACAGAGAACAATGAGCAAGTCTCTTAGAAGATCAACAAATTGAATATTCCAAAGCTCTGAACGTGTTGTACTTGTAAGTATTATATCCTTTCCCTTTCTCGTTAAGCAAACAGAGTGGTGATAGCCAGTCTGCACTTTGTGTTCCCTGGGCAGGCAGCTACAAGGACTGAACCGTGAACAATTGTCATAAGGTGTTAACAGAACCAATTAATTCAAGGAAAAGGCAAGAATAACTACTGTTTAGGTGTCAGTAAGATAGATATGTAAAACAAATGTCATGTAATGTTCAGAAGGAAACAAGCAATTGATAATTGATACGTCTATTCTGGTGCATCAGTGAGATATACACAATGAAAAAGAATGAAAGAATTGTGATGAATTTGTACTTATAAAACTAGAATTTCTGAACTGGCTCTTTGAAACTGTTTTCTAGTGACAAGGGAGTGTATGTATTAGCCACTTAGTCATTTCCGACTCTGAGAACCCATGGGCTGTTGCCTGCCAGGCTTCTCTGTTCATGGGCTTCTTCGGGGAAGAATACTGGAGTGGGTTGCCATTTCCTTAGGAAGTAAAACATAGAGAAATAAAGTGACTTTCTTAAGATAACAAATGTTAGAGTTGGAATTACACAGCTCCGTCATAATAATAGTTAAAATTTACAGAGAACTTGAATGTTCCAGGAAAATTCTAAGTACCTTTTTTTGTGTTAGTTTATTTACCTCATATATTATGAGGTTGATACCACAATTTTCCTACTTTACACATGAGGAAACTGAGATAAAAGAGGTTGAATAACTTATCCAAAGTCATAAAATTAATAAATTGTCAAACTAGAATTCTAACTCAGATAATCTATCTCCAGTTCATGAATTTTTAACCATTATATTGTATCTCTTTTTGGCTCAATTAAGATTTAGCTTTTTTCCAAAGCATATAATTATATTTCATAGTAACAAAATTTTAGACTTCTATGAGCTCTCTGAATTTAGCAGTCAAAATTAAGATATTTTCTTAGAATATGTTTACTATAACCTATAAATATTTTCCTTGCATAAAACTGAAATGTGATTCCCTTTATCCTAAATTTATTGATTTCAGTACTGACATGGATTTGACTCATTATCAACTTTATGATGTTTGGCAAGTTGCCTCATTTCTCTGTTTAAACTTAAACTATTTGATTTATTTTAATAAAGAGGGATTTTCACATACTGTTACATGGGAAAGCTGATCATAGACCATGAAAAAGTGAATAGGGTATCAAACTATTAACAGTTCATCTAAATGTGATAGAGCTACACAGGGAGTAAATTCAACTCAAGAGGCAAAAGCGTGGATGTGAATGTTACGGCCACCAAAAGTACTTGAAAGTGAAACCAATAATTAGCATCTCAGAAGCTTGCTATTCTCAGCGGAATAGACTGTGTAATCTTAAGCAGAATTTCTAAGTATTCTATTAGAGATACAGGCAATATGATTCAGAAAGATCTGAATTTCTTCCTCTTAGTATGAAAATGACAGCGACTATCTTATAGATTATTGAAAGTGAAAGTTAAGTCGCTCAGCCGTGTCCGACTCTTTGCGACCCCGTGGACTGTAGCCCACCAGGCTTCTCCGTCAAAAATACATTAAAAATATCTTGCATACTTCCAGAAAGTAGTGTAAGTTTCAGTGATCTTCAAATGAAAGCATTTGCAATGATCAAAGAAATTTTCTTGAGGTAAAGTTGGTCTATAACATTATGTAAGTATCAGGTGCACAACATTAAAACTTGAAATCTGTATATGAAGTGATCACCATAAGGTCTAGTTGGTGTCCAGCATCATACGTTGATCCTCTTGATCCTTTTTGCCCACCCCCAAACTGTCTTCCTCTCTAGTAGCCATCAGTCTGTCTCTATATCTGTATTTGTTTTGTTGTTTAGATTTTGCATATAAGTGAAAGCTTTTGGTATTGTTTTTCTCCATCTGACCTTTTTCACTTACTGTAATGCCTTCAAGCTCCATCCATGTTGCTGCAAGTGGCAAAATTTTATTATTTTTTAATGACTGAATAATATTTTGTTTGCATATATATACCATTTCTTCTTTATCTATTCATCTACCAGTGGACACTTTGTTTCCATACCGTCGAATTAAATAATGCTGCAATGAACATACAGTGCATGTCATTTTTTCTACTTAGTGTTTTGTATTCTTCAGATAAATGCTCAGAAGTGGAATAGTTGGATCATATNCCATTATTTTTTAATGACTGAATAATATTTTGTGTGCATATATATACCATTTCTTCTTTATTCATCTACCAGTGGACACTTGGTTTGTTTCCATACTGTTTTACATAATAGCTGTACCGATTTACACTCCTATTAGCAGTATGCAAGGGTTCACTTTTATCTACATTCTCTCCAAACTTGTGATTTCTTGTCTTTTTGATAGCCATTCTAACAGGTGTGAGGTGATATCTCATTGTGATTTTGATTTGCATTTTCCTAATAATCAGTGNTTCTATTTTTAATATATTTTAGGAACCTCTGTACTGTTTTACATAATAGCTGTACCAATTTACACTCCTATTAGCAGTATGCAAGGGTTCACTTTTATCTACATTCTCTCCAAACTTGTTATTTGTTGTCTTTTTGATAGCCATTCTAACAGGTGTGAGGTGATATCTCATTGTGATTTTGATTTGCATTTTCCTAATAATCAGTGATGCTGAACATCTTTTCATGTTCCTATTTGAACCTCTTCAGAAAAATGTCTGTTCTGGTCCTCTGCTCATATTTAAATCAGATTATTTTTTCTCGAGTTGTATGAATTCTTTGAGTACTAGCCCCTAGACAGATATAAGGTCTGCAAATATCTTTTCCCTTTCAGTAAGCTGCCTTTTAATTTGGATGATGGTTTTCTTTACTGTGCTAAAGCTATTCATTTTGATTTAGTCCTATATGCTGTTTCTTGTGGTTTTTTGCCTTTGAAGTCAGGTCCATAAAGACAATAAGACCGGTCTCAAGGAAGTTACTGCCTTTGTTTTCTTCTAGGGATTTTTTTGGTTTCAGGTCTTATATTCAAGTCTTTAATTCATTTTGAGTTAATTTTTGTGTTTCGTAAAAGACAGTTGTTTTTTTTTTTTTTTTTTTTTGTGTGGCTGTCCCGTTTTCCCAACACCATTTATTGGAGAAACTGTCCTTTCTCCATTGTATGTTCTTGGTTCCTTTGTTGTGAATTAATTGTCCGTGTATAAGTGGATTTATTTCTGCGCTCTCATTTCTTTTCCATTGTTTGCAGATGCCTTGATAGATGTTGAAGGCCCTAAAGACGCCACCAAAAATGTATCAATGTTAGAACTAATGAATGATTTTAGTAAAGTTGCAGATGATAAAATCAGTACACAGAAATCTGTGTTCTGTAATAATCTCTTGTCCTTTTACATTCAGACTGTGTGTCCTTACTTTTGAAGTCAGTCTTTTGAGGCCACATACAGATTTTTTTTTAAAAATTAATCTTCCTATGTCTTTTGTTTGAAGCATTTTAGTGATTATTGGTAGTTATGGACTTATTGTCATTTTGTTCATTGTTTTCTGGTTCGTTTTGTAGCTTCTCTGTTTCTTCCTTCTTTTTCTCTTCTGCACTCTGCGTGGCTTTCTTTAACATTATGTATAGGTTACTTTCTCATTTTTGGGGAATCAATTATATATTTTTTACTCTGTGGATACCATTCAGTTCACACATGACATCCTATTTATAAAACAATCTGTTTTAAGTTGATAATGTAAATGTATACACATTCCAGGAATTTGCATTTTTACCCCCTCCAAGTTTGTATTTTTATGGTACCNTTTAAATATGTTTTCAGGCCTTTTTTCTTTTTTTCCCTCTCTCTTTTCCTTTTGGGACCCTTACAATAAAAATATTATTCACTTGATGTCCTAAAAGTCCTTAAGGTATCTTCACTTAATTTTTTTTTTGATGTTTTGTAGAGTTCCATTGCTTTGTCTTCAACTCACTGATCTATTCTTCTGCTTCAGCCAGTCTGCTGTTGAACCCGTCTAGTATGTTTTCCACTTCAGCTCTCTAACTTCTGTTTGATACTTGCTTATCGTTTCTATTGAAATTTCCGTTGAAATTTTCACTGTGTTCAGGCACTCTNCTATTCTTCTGCTTCAGCCAGTCTGCTGTTGAACCCGTCTAGTATGTTTTCCACTTCAGCTCTCTAACTTCTGTTTGATACTTGCTTATCGTTTCTATTGAAATTTCCGTTGAAATTTTCACTGTGTTCAGGCACTCTTCTTCTGAGTTCTGTGAGCATTTTATGACCATCACTTTGACCCTTTTATCAGGCAGATTGCTTATTTCAATTTCATTAAGGTCTTTTAAGGGGGGAGTGTTATCTTCTTCCTTCATTTCAGACATATTACCCTCTCTCTCTATTTTGCCTGTTTTCTCTGTGTGCTAAGCAAATGTGCAACCTCTTTCAGTTTTGAAGGAGTGTCCTTGTATAGGAGGTGTCCTGTGGGACACAGAAGCTCAGTTTCATCTGGCCTCTAGAGTTTGGTGTCCAAGGGGAGCCCCGATGTAGGCTGTCTGCTAAGGCGCAGGGATGGGTGGTGCTTTTGCCCAGAGGGTGGACATTTTTGGTTGTCCCAGTGACCTAGAACCACTATTGGATGTTTATGGATGGGAATCTGAGATGCTAAGTGTTCTGTAATGCACAGAATAATTTTATACAACTAGGAATTTCTGCATTCATTGCTCTGTACTTCCCTTTGAGAAACACAGGAAAATTAAAGAATTCTAGCTATTTTATTACTATGAATTCTGGCAAATGGATGAAAGTTTCTTAAATTCTTTTGTCTATGGTGAGAGTTGGCTTTTCATTCTGTAATCAGTGATTCTATTCCTTTTCTTCTAGTCTAAGTTGAAAAATGACTATTGGAGACAATTATTCTCTTTTATTATTTCTCTTCTGTAGGCTCAACAGTTTGTTTCCACAGCCGTGTTGCTAGTCTTCTGTTGATCTGAAATATCTTGAAAATCTTATGTGCCCTTGTTTTCAGGACCCTCACCATACTGCCTTCTTTGGACATATTCTAAATTTTTGCTGTTTTTTTAAAATATATGTCATTATTTTAGTACAGTAGGCATATGGAGTAGCACCTGCACAGTATACCGTGACCTTATTGTCTACTTTGATCTTTAGTATTAATTTGCAAATCATTACAGTGATTGCTAAATTTAATTTGTTCATCTAAAGTTTCAAAATATACATTTGAACCCAGTTGAGTCTCTACATTGTACAGTATGCTCTTCCAAATTCTGAACATTCAGAGGTGAAATGAAGAGGGGGAGGAAAATGACTAATGGTCTAAGAGTTAGCTCATTCTATGAGTGGTAATTGGGAAAGATGTCTCTGAGAGAGGGATACAAGTTAGAGGTGGGGGTTTAGGGGAAGAGTACACAGTCCATGCAGTCGGAGAGAGCTGGACACGACTGAGTGACTAACAGTTACACACACACGCACAGACACACACACAGGAAGCTGGATAGCTAGGAGGGTGAAAGGACATATGTAACTGCAAGGGGGCATTTGAGATCCTGAGTATGAAGCAAATGCTAATATACACGCTTTTCCTATAGCGTTCATTGATTTACATGCATGAGGAGTGCAGGTGGAGACTGGCAGTGTTGAGGGTCAATCATGCGATGCATTATGTACTATTTTAAGGAGTTTGGAAACCATCTTCTTATTCATAAGGAAACACTGAATCATTTTAAGCAACAGTATGTCACACTCAGTTTCTAGCTGAAGAGTAGGAAGTATTTGGGGGATATGAGAACAATATGGCAGACCACAGATCTTGTTAGAAATTTCTAGCCAAAATGGTAGAGATATTGAGGTCCTAAATAAATCAATGGGGGAATCTGGAGTTGAGAGTTGTTTAGGAAGTAGAATAAACAGAATGTTGAGGACAGATTGGATGTGGGAATCAGAGGTAGTGATCAAAGATAACTGCCATGTTCTGGCTGACTAGAGGTGGTTATATTCCAGAAAGGTAGAAAATATGGGGAGGAGTGGTTTTAGACTTGTAGAGGAACTGATGAGTTTGCAAGAACTGCTGCTAAGCCCAAACACCTCCTCACTGTATGTGTAAATTTAGATGTTAGAACTGTAATTTTGACTGCTTTTATAAAAACAGTATATACTCCATGGTTGAATGGCTATTTCACAATAATGTACTGATATTATTCATTATATTAAAAGGGCGTTGCATAGCAAAAGCACATGACTGTAGAAACACAAACATGAAAAGCATTTAAAAGAATATCAGTAGCCATTCTAGGTAAAAACATATATATATAATAGAAGTAGAAGAAAACTTCCTTAGTGTACCAAAGATCTTCTAACACCAAACTAAAATCATCACATAATATGAAGAACTATTATACACTCCACTAATATGACACAGATCAAGGATGTTTTGTATCACCATGATTATTCTACATTGTTTGGTATATCTGTTTAATAACAAGTAAATAGGCCTAATAAATAAAGGAAGAAAAGAAATTAATCATCATTTACAAGTGACTTGATGGTAAATGTAAACAGTTCAAATGACATCTATTAAGAGAGCAAAAATGATAATTTAGTAAGGATACTAGATATGAGAAAACATTAGTACAGAAATATGTTAATAGTTAAGATAGTCTCTTCACACTAGCAAGAAAAATATAAAACCTTTTTAATAAGCTCATAGTTTGAAAATTATTCATGGATATAAAATAAGAAATAACTAGAAGTAAGTACTATATTCTTACATAGGAAGACAATATCATAAAAATATCACTCCTTGTCAAATAAATGGATAAATTTTATGCAATATTAATGAAAGAACCTGATTTCAAACAGACATGCATACGCATGCATGTAGATACATACACACACAATACATAAATTCTAGTTTATGTAGAAGAATAAATGTTTGAGAATTTCCAAATGATGTCAAAATAAGTTTTAGAAATGAAGATTTTATGAAAGTTCAAAGAAGAAGAAAATGATACGAGGGTGTGTCTTTACACAATACTCAGTAGTGGTTCAGGTGACCAAATGCCAATAACCGATTGCTCTAACAGCCAGTAGTAACATATTTATGCTAGAACAAATAATCTGATTTCAGTAGAGCAACATTGTGTATCAATTTAAACATAAAATTTTTCAAAATAATACTTATTTTAAAATTTTGACTTTGTAAGTGAATTTCTTTTTATAGTTTTAAATGGTTAATGAGCAAAGAACTCATTCTAGATTTTTCATTATAAATAATTATGTAACTTTTTTATACTCAAAAGTAATTAAGTAACACTGACAGCATTTAGGAAATTTTTTTTATAAAGTAGTCTATGTATAGTTTGAGTAGCTATTTATTAGAAAATATAAACCTTGATCTTGAACAGACATGTATCTTTCCAATATTGACTGCCTAACATAAATCTTTTTTCTAGGCACTGGGCATACTCCAATAGACCTAGGTTGGGATCATGGCCCTGAGGGAAAAATTCTGTTATATTTGAAGAGCANGCTATTTATTAGAAAATATAAACCTTGATCTTGAACAGACATGTATCTTTCCAATATTGACTGCCTAACATAAATCTTTTTTCTAGGCACTGGGCATACTCCAATAGACCTAGGTTGGGATCATGGCCCTGAGGGAAAAATTCTGTTATATTTGAAGAGCAGTAAGATAAGAGACTGAGTGGAGCCTAGTTGTACCCAGTAGTGATGAAGGTTTTGTGCGAGATAAGAACAGAAAGTCTTGGACCATGTAAAACATGGTAGAGGGTTTTTTTTAAAAAAATTAATTAATTTATTTTAATTGGAGACTAATTACTTAACAATATTGTGGTTTTTGCTGTATGTCGACATGAATCAGCCATGGGTGTACATGTTTTTGATTTTATTCCAAGTATAATTGAAAACCACTGGAGTGTTTTATCAGGGGGATTATATAATCTGATTTACATTTTTTAAAGATCACCGAGGTTGCTCTGTGAAGACTTTGTTTTATAGAAAGAGGGTAGATGTGGGAGTAAGGAGACGCTATGGAGGCAGTGGTATGTGCATACACCCCAAACCATCGTTAAAATGGAACAACAAACATTTCTAAACCCCTCAAGTTTCCTCCTGACACTTTGTAATTCTCTTCTTTTTTAACCCTGTTCACTATAGATTAGTTTGCATTTTTTAGAATTTTATACAANGCAGTGGTATGTGTATACACCCCAAACCATCGTTAAAATGGAACAACAAACATTTCTAAACCCCTCAAGTTTCCTCCTGACACTTTGTAATTCTCTTCTTTTTTAACCCTGTTCACTATAGATTAGTATGCATTTTTTAGAATTTTATACAAATGTAATCATATAATAATTTTAATTTGGTCAGGCTTTCATCATTTAGCATAAAGCTTTTATTCATTCATATTTTTATATGCATCAATATTTATTCATTTTTATTGCTGAATATATATCATAATTTTATTTATTCATTCCTCTTTTGACTGATGTTTGGCTTGTTTCCAATGTTTGGTTATTGCAAAGTAAAGCTGTTATGAACATTCATGTACAAGTCCTTTTGTAGATAGATGTTTCATATTTCTTGGAAAAATATTTGAGTGAAATGGCTGAGTTACATGATAGATATGTTTGAACTTTTTAAGTAACTGCCAAACATTTGACAGATTGTTCATTTTCTATGCACATAAATAGTCACCTAGTTGTCAAAGCTTGATGTGGTCAGACAGATATTTTTAAAAATGTGATTTTACTCTTTGAATGCAGTATACCATATATGAGTTAAAGAACAGGAAATAGCCAATTTATGAAATGTGTTTTCTGGTTTTTCTGCAGTGTGTTGAATATTTCACTAGGGACACATCCCTTGTGTGGTACTGTGCTTTTGAATGCAGTCTAGGTACACTGGACTTGCTATAGTCACAGCACACTGTTTAACCACACTGAACTTGCTGTCTAACAAACCTCTGGATCTATTCTTTTACATTTTGCTGATGAGACATATCTTTTTCATCCTTAGTTTAGACAGTACATTTCATAAACTTATTATATTTAATATACTTCAAAGAGAATTTGTGATGGCTTATCATGAGAGCAAGGAATACAATAAAATAACTAAATTAAGCATACTGAAGCCAGAACCAAGCAAGCGAGAGTGATGAGATAATACTCATAGAAAGCCTAGACTAATGGAAGCTTCTAAAAATGAGTTTCTTGATAGCTTAAGTCAAAATGGATATGAGAGGTTATATAGCTCTTATTAACAAATGCAAGAGAGCATATCAGAGCATACGAAAGCTGAAACTTCTTTCTAATTCAGCTCTCAAAGTAAAATACTTAGGCCGAGAAAGAAAAGAACTGCCTACTGCATGGCCTGCTCTTTATACTTTTTTTTTTTTTTTTTTAAGAAAACAGATGTAGAAACCACACTCATACTGAAAGAAAGAATTTTGGGCTAATGGACACTGGTCTAATTATTCCATTGAGGTGGATGTGAGTCTTCCAAGTACATGAGCAAGCTTTTGGCCTCTATCACTGATGGGAATGGGCAGTCTAAGATTTCTGAGGCTTGAAATAGCTTTTAAATATTTATGAAAATTATCTTTTGTTTTCCTTCATTTTAACCTTTTATGTCTGCACTGTTCAGGATTTGTTGTTTTCAATACCTGTCATTGTAGCCCATGTTTTTTCCAGGTACCTCTTTTCCATATTCCTCTGTTTTGGTGGCTTGGTCTGTATCAACATAGACACCTCTGTTTCATGACATGTTTATCCATATACCCTAAGTAGTTATGACCGTTCAAAATACTTGCAAAATGTTTGAATGATACATGGGAGAATGTGGTTTCAGGAAAGATTTAGACTTTCCTTGGGATTATCTGAGGCTGGAAAGAAGACTCTTCCTTGGGAAGAGTTAGAGTAGTTTAGTTTTAGTCCCTCTACCCAGTTTTAGTTCCTTATAAATCTACAAATTTGGTAAGGAAGCCAAAATTTTGGTCACTATTTTGAGAAATCTTTGTATAATATATCTTGTCTTGTTTATAGCATAGTATAGTGATTAACAGCTTGGATTCTGAATTGGATGACCTGGGTTTGAATTCCATTTCTGTACTCAAATATTCCATGTGTTAAATTCAGTGATTCTTATTAACTCTCTGAACCTCTGTTAAATGTGATTGATAATACTATCAATTACGTATAAAGGTTGTTGCAAAGAGTAAATGAGTTAATATGTAAAACAATGTGTGGCTGCTGTGTTTTAGGAACNTGAGATAATACTCATAGAAAGCCTAGACTAATGGAAGCTTCTAAAAATGAGTTTCTTGATAGCTTAAGTCAAAATGGATATGAGAGGTTATATAGCTCTTATTAACAAATGCAAGAGAGCATATCAGAGCATACGAAAGCTGAAACTTCTTTCTAATTCAGCTCTCAAAGTAAAAGACTTAGGCCGAGAAAGAAAAGAACTGCCTACTGCATGGCCTGCTCTTTATACTTTTTTTTTTTTTTTTTTAAGAAAACAGATGTAGAAACCACACTCATACTGAAAGAAAGAATTTTGGGCTAATGGACACTGGTCTAATTATTCCATTGAGGTGGATGTGAGTCTTCCAAGTACATGAGCAAGCTTTTGGCCTCTATCACTGATGGGAATGGGCAGTCTAAGATTTCTGAGGCTTGAAATAGCTTTTAAATATTTATGAAAATTATCTTTTGTTTTCCTTCATTTTAACCTTTTATGTCTGCACTGTTCAGGATTTGTTGTTTTCAATACCTTTCATTGTAGCCCATGTTTTTTCCAGGTACCTCTTTTCCATATTCCTCTGTTTTGGTGGCTTGGTCTGTATCAACATAGACACCTCTGTTTCATGACATGTTTATCCATATACCCTAAGTAGTTATGACCGTTCAAAATACTTGCAAAATGTTTGAATGATACATGGGAGAATGTGGTTTCAGGAAAGATTTAGACTTTCCTTGGGATTATCTGAGGCTGGAAAGAAGACTGTTCCTTGGGAAGAGTTAGAGTAGTTTAGTTTTAGTCCTTCTACCCAGTTTTAGTTCCTTATAAATCTACAAATTTGGTAAGTAAGCCAAAATTTTTGNGAAAGATTTAGACTTTCCTTGGGATTATCTGAGGCTGGAAAGAAGACTCTTCCTTGGGAAGAGTTAGAGTAGTTTAGTTTTAGTCCCTCTACCCAGTTTTAGTTCCTTATAAATCTACAAATTTGGTAAGGAAGCCAAAATTTTGGTCACTATTTTGAGAAATCTTTGTATAATATATCTTGTCTTGTTTATAGCATAGTATAGTGATTAACAGCTTGGATTCTGAATTGGATGACCTGGGTTTGAATTCCATTTCTGTACTCAAATATTCCATGTGTTAAATTCAGTGATTCTTATTAACTCTCTGAACCTCTGTTAAATGTGATTGATAATACTATCAATTACGTATAAAGGTTGTTGCAAAGAGTAAATGAGTTAATATGTAAAACAATGTGTGGCTGCTGTGTTTTAGGAACCATTATTTATGCTATGTTCAAGTTTCATTTAATGCTTTAAGATTTTTCCTTCTCTTTTAGTTCACTGTTTTCCAAAAGCACTCATATAGCCAAATATCTATTTATTTGATAGCTCATCATTGAACATTACATGTTACTATATCAGAATGACCTAAATTTTCCTAATTCTCTACTTTATTGCTTTGAAATAGTCCAAATTACCCTTGTGAATGGTGTAAAGTGAGGAGTGTCACCTAATCCATTCAAATTAGAAAATGAAGAGTAAGTAGGAAAACTGAAAAAAATAAATTTGGCATTCAACACCACTCAGTAAATAATTTTCTTGTTGTTCCCACTATACTGATAACATTTCATTTTTTTTCTCTGCTCTTGGTACCAACACATAAATATACATTTCTTTTCTTGGAAAATATATATTAAAACTCCTTCAGAACATTACCTCCTGCTGAGAATGATGGTCATTTTCAAAGAACAAACTCTTTAGAACTTCAACTAGTATTTTCCAACTGTTATCTGGATTCCTGTTAGCAATTTGAGTTATAGATGAATAATTGAAAATGGTGGCTTGAATTTTCTGATAAAAATAAGTATCTCTGATCATCTTCTTATGTTTTATTTCTCCTTAAATTACCATTATTATGTATTTGAATTACCAAGGATACAGTTGAAGAGCATATTATTAAAAAAAAAGAATCCAGAGACAAAGAGTAAAAATTCCATTAAAATATTAAATTTAGTCCTGAGATTTTAAACTAAATGATCTATTCTTTTTCTTTATTTTTTAAAAAATAAAGTTGAAGACTAACTCTGTCAGGGATTTTCAAGACCATCGGGGGTGATAATTTTCCAAGTGGACTGACAGGACTCAGGATATAGTTGTACTCATAGATGATTATTTATTACACTGAAAAAATACAAATATAGCAAAATCAGCAAAGGAGGAAAGAAAATGAAATGGATAGAGTTTGAAACCAGGCTTAAGCTTCCAGAAGTCTTCTCCCAGTGGAGTCACACAGAACACATCTAATTTTTTCCAGCAACAAATGTGAAGACTTGTATGAAATGTCTAGCAGGGAAGAGTGGCTAAATCTAGAAGTCTACAGTTTTTACTGGGAGCCAGCCATGTAGTCCTGCCTCTATTTAACTTGTGCCAAAATTCCAGACTCCAGGGGGCGGGGGGGGAGTGGATCTTCAGTATAAGCCATATTGTTTGACTAACACTTCCGTGCAGTGAACTGTATTTATTGTTCAATTTCTCAGTTGTGTCCGACTCTTTGCAACTCCATAGACTGTGGCATGCCAGCCTTCCCTGTCTTTCACTGTTCCCCTGGAGTTTGCTCATATTCATGTCCATNAATTTAAATTTATTTATTTTAATTGGAGGTTAGTTACTTTACAGTATTGTATTGGTTTTGCCATACATCAACATGAATCTGCCATGGGTATACATGTGTTCCCCATCCTGAACCCCCCTCCCTCCTCCCTCCCCGTACCATCCCTCTGGGTCATCCTAGTGCACCAGCCCCAAGCATCCTGTATCCTGCATCAGACCTGGACTGGTGATTTATTTCTTATATGACATTATATAATGTTTCAATGTCATTCTTCCACATCATCCCACCCTCTCCCTGTCTCGCAGAGTCCAAAAGACTGTTCTATACATCTGTGTCTCTTTTGCTGTCTCACATACAGGGTTATCATTACCATCTTTCTAAATNCTTCCCTTCCCGTACCATCCCTCTGAGTCATCCTAGTGCACCAGCCCCAAGCATCCTGTATCCTGCATCAGACCTGGACTGGTGATTCATTTCTTATATGACATTATATATGTTTCAGTGTCATTCTTCCACATCATCCCACCCTCTCCCTCTCTCGCAGAGTCCAAAAGACTGTTCTATACATCTGTGTTTCTTTTGCTGTCTCGCATACAGGGTTATCGTTACCATCTTTCTAAATTGCATATATATGCGTTGCTGCTGCTGCTGCTGTTAAGTCACTTTAGTTGTGTCTGACTCTGTGTGACCCCATAGATGGCAGCCCACCAGGCTCCCCCGTCCCTGGGATTCTCCAGGCAAGAACACTGGAGTGGGTTGCTATTTCCTTCTCCAATGCATGAAAGTGAAAAGTGAAACTAAAGTCGCTCAGTCGTGTCCAACCCTCTGTGACCTCATGGATTGCAGCCTACCAGGCTCCTCCGTCCATGGGATTTTCCAAGCAAGAGTACTGGAGTGGGGTGACATTGCCTTCTCCAATATGTGCGTTAGTATACTGTATTAGTGTTTTTCTTTCTGACTTACTTCACTCTGTATAATAGGCTCCAGTTTCATCCATCTCATTAGAACTGATTCAAATGTATTCTTTTTAATGGCTGAGTAATACTCTATTGTGTATATGTACCACAGCTTTTAGCTTTCTTATCCATTCATCTGCTGATGGTCATCTAGGTTGCTTCCACGTCCTAGCTGTTATAAACAGTGCTGCAATGAACATTGGGGTACATGTGTCTCTTTCAATTCTCGTTTCCTTGGTGTGTATCCCCAGCAGTGGGATTTCTGGGTCATAAGGCAGTTCTATTTCCAGTTTTAATTGTTGCTTCCTGACCTGCATACAGGGTTATCAAGAGGCAGGTCATATGGTCTGGTATTCCCATCTATTTCAGGATTTTCCATAATTAATAAATTATGATCCACATAGTCAAAGGCTTTGGCATAGTCAATAAAGCAGAAATAGATCCATTTATATTATTGTAAATGACAGTATTTCATTCTTTGTTTATAGCTAAGTAATATTCCTGCACATGTATGGAAACTTTTAAGTTTGATTTGGCCACATTTATTCATTTTTGCTTCTCTTCATTTTGCCTTGAGAGGCTGAAAAAACAATGCTAACATTTATGTCAGAGAATATTTTGCCTATGTTCTCTTCCAGGAGTTTTATGATGTCATGTCATTCATATAGGCCTTCAAACTATTTTGAGGTTTTTTTTTTTTTTTTGGTATATAGTTCAAGGGAGTTTTCTAATTTCATTGATGTACATGTAACTGTCCAGTTTCCCTAGCATTTCTTGCTGAAAAGATTGTCTTTTCTTCAATGTATATTCTTGCCTCCTTTGTGGTAGATTAATTGACCTTACCAGAGAAGGCGATGGCACCCCACTCCAGTACTCTTGCCTGGAAAATCCCATGGACAGAGGAGCCTGGTAGGCTGCGGTCCATGGGATTGTGAAGAGTCAGACACAACTGAAGCAACTTCACTTTCACTTTTCACTTTCATGCATTGGAGAAGGAAATGGCAACCCACTCCAGTGTTCTTGCCTGGAGAATCCCAGGGACGGGGGAGCCTGGTGGGCTGCCTTCTATGGGGTCACACAGAGTTGGACACGACTGAAGTGACTTAGCAGCAGTAGCAGCAGCAGTGTGGGTTTATTTCTGGGTTTGTGATTCTGTTTCATTGATCTTTATATCTATTTTTGTGCCAATATTACACTGTTTTAATTACTTTAGCTATGTAACTAGCATTGTCTGATATGTCGAAGGATTATACCTCCAACTTTGTTCTTCTTCCTCAGAACTGCTTTGGCAATTCAGGGTCTGTTGTAGTTACATATAAACTTTAGGATATTAAAAAATGTCATAGCCATATTGATATGGATTGCATTAAATATGTAGATTTCTTTTGGTGGTGTGGACATTTTGCTAATAATATTTTCTTCTGGGAAAATGATGTATCTTTCCATTTCTTTGAACCATCTTCAGTTTTCTTATCAGTTTTCTTTAGTTTTTGGTGTATAGGTTTTTTTACTTTATTGGTTAATTTTATTCCTAGGTTTTGCTTTGTTTTGTGATTTTAAACAGGATTGCTATTTACTTTTTCTGATATTTCATTGTTGATATAAAGAAATGTATCAGATTTTTGTATATTAATATTGTATTCTGCAACCTAGGTGAATTCATTTATTCTGTTTTTGTGTAGAGACTTCTAGCTGAGTTCAGTCATGTCCAGCTCTTTGTGACACCATGGACTGCAGCATGCCAGGCTTCGCTGTCCGTCAGCAACTCCCAGAGATTGCTCAAATTCATATCCACTGAGTCAGTGATGCCATCCAACCATCTCATCCTCTGTCATCCCCCTCTCCTCCTACCCTCAATCTTGCCCAGCATCAGGGTCTTTTCTAAGGAGTCAGTTCTTCATATCAGGTGGCCAAAATATTGGAGTTTCAGTTTCAGCATCATTCCTTCCAATGAATATTTAGGATTTCATTTAGGATGGATTGGTTGGATCTCCTTGCAGTCCAAGGTACTCTCAAGATTCTTCTCCAACACCACAGTTCAAAAGTATCAGTTCTTCAGTGCTCAGTTTTCTTTATAGCCCAACTCTCACATGCTACTGAAAAAATGACTAGTGGAAAAACAATAGCTTTAAAAGATGGGCCTTTGTTGGCAAAGTAACATCTCTGCTTTTAAGTATGCTGTCTAGGTTGGTCATACCTTTTCTTCCAAGGAGCAAGCGTCTTTTAATTTCATGGCTGCAGTCACCATCGGCAGTGATTTTGGAGCCCAAAAGTAAAGTCTGTCACTTTTTCCATTGTTTCCCCATCTATCTGTTATGATGTGATGGATATGGATGCCACGATCTTCATTTTTTGAATGTTGAATTTTAAGGCAGCTTTTTAACTCTCTTCTATAACTTTCATCATGAGGCTCTTTAGTTCTTCGTCACTTTCTGCCATAAGGGTGGTGTCATCTGCGAACTTGAGGTTATTGATATTTCTCCCAGCAATCTTGATTCCAGCTTGGCTTCCCTGCTGGCTCAGATGTTAGAGTCTACTTGCAGTGTGGGAGACCCACGTTCAATCCCTGGGTTGGGAAGATTCCCTGGAGAAGGAAATGGCAGTCCACTCCAGTATTCTTGCCTGGCAAATCCCATAGATGGAGGATCCTGGTAGGTAACAGTCCATTGGGTCCCAAAGAGTCAGACATGACTGAGTGACTTCACTTCTTGTGCTTCTTCCAGCCCTGCATTTAGCATGACATACTGTGCATATAAGGTAAATAAGCAGGGTGACAATATACAGCCTTGATGTACTCCTTTTCCAATTTGGAACCAGTCTGTTGTTCCATGTCTAGTTCTAACTGTTGCTTCTTGACCTGCCTATTGATTTTTCAGGAGACAGGTAAGGTGGTCTGGTATCCCCATCTCTTGAAGAATTTTCTACAGTTTGTTGTGATCTACACAGTCAAAGCCTTTGACATAGTCAATAAAGCAGAAGTAGATGTTTTTCTGGTATTTTCTTGCCTTTTTCGATGATCCAGTGGATGTTGGCAATTTGATCTCTGGTGCTTTTGCCTTTTCTAAATAGAGTTTATACATGTGGAAGTTCGTGGTTCACATACTGTTGAAGCCTGGCTTGAAGAATTTTGAGCATTACTTGCTAGCCTGTGAAATGAGTGCAATTGTGCAGTAGTTTGAACATTCTTTGGCATTGTCTTTCTTTGGGATTGAATGAAAAGTGACCTTTTCCAGTTCTGTGGCCACTGCTGAGTTTTCCAAATGTGCTGGCATATTGAGTGCATCATTTTAACAACATCATCCTTTAAGATTTGAAAGAGTTCAATTGGAATCGATAGTTTTGTGTAGAGACTTTAGGGTTCTGTATATAAAGTATTCTATTATCTGAGAAAGGGACACTTATTGCTTCATTTCCAATTTGGATACAAATTTTTGGGTTGAGTTTGCTAATATTCTTTGAGGATTTTTTGCATCTATGTTCATCAAAGATATTAGCTTGAAATATTCTTCTTCTTTT